>OZ026848.1:12788984-12893984 GCA_964023205.1 Lutraria lutraria | reverse complement strand
ACCACAAATAACAATACCACCACCACTAATAACAGTACCACCACCAATAACAATACCACCACCACCACCAATAACATTACCACCACCACCAATAACAATAGCACCACCACCAATAACAATACCACCACCACCAATAACAAAACCAGCACCACCAATAATAATATCACTTTCACCAACAATACCACAACCACAAATAACAATACCACCACCACTTATAACATTACCAACACCAATAACAATACCACCACCACCACCAATAACATTACCACCACTACCAATAACAATAGCACCACCGCCAATAACAATACCACCACCACCAATAACAAAACCACCACCACCAATAATAATATCACGACCACAAATAACAATACCACCACCACTAATAACATTACCAACACCAATAACAATACCACCACCACCACCAATAACATTACCACCACCACCACCAATAACAATTCCACCATCACCACCAATAATAATACCACCACCACTAATAACATTACCAACACCAATAACAATACCACCACCACCACCAATAACAATTCCACCATCACCACCATTAATAATTCCACCACCACTAATAACATGACCACCACCAATAACAATTCCACGACCTCCAATAATAATACCACCACCACTAATAACATAACCACCACCAATAACAATACCACCAACACCAATAACAATGCCACCACCACTAATAACATTACCACCACCAATAACAATACCACCACCATCAAAAACAATAACACTGCCTCTAATAACATCACAACCACCAATAACACTACCACCACCACTAATAACATTACCACCACCACTTATAACATTACCACCACCAATAACACTACCACCACCACAAATAACATTACCACCACCAAAAACAATACCACCAACACCAATTATATTACCACCACCACTAATAACATTACCACCACCACCAATAACACTACCACCAACACCAATAACAAAACCACCACCACTAATAACATTACCACCACCAATAACAATACCACCACCATCAATAACAATAACACCACCACTAATAACATCACAACCACCAATAACAATACCACCACCACCAATAACAATACCACCAACACCAATAACAATACCACCACCACTAATAGCAATACCACCACCAATAAAAATACAACCATCACCACCAATAACAAAACCACCAACACCAATCTCAATACCACCAACACCAATAACAATGCCACCACCACCAATAACAATACCACCACCACCACTAATAACATTACCACCACCAATAACAATACCACAACCACCAATAACAATACCACCAACACCAATAACAATGCCACCACCACTAATAGCAATACCACCACCAATAAAAATACAACCATCACCACCAATAACAAAACCACCAACACCAATCTCAATACCACGACCACAAATAACAATACCACCACCACTAATAACATTACCAACACCAATAACAATACCACCACCACCACCAATAACATTACCACCACCACCACCAATAACAATAGCACCACCGCCAATAACATAACCACCACCACCAATAACAAAACCACCACCACCAATAACAATACCACCACCACCACCAATAACAATAGCACCACCGCCAATAACAATACCACCACCACCAATAACAAAACCACCACCACCAATAATAATATCACTTTCACCAACAATACCACCACCACCAATTACAATACCACCACCACTAATAACATTACCACCACCACCAATAACAATACCACCACCAATAACAATACCACCACCACTAATAACATTACCACCACCAATAACAATACCACCACCACCACCAATAACAATACCACCACCACTACCACCAATACCACCACCACCACCACCACCACCAATACCACCACCACCCATAACAATACCACCACCACCACCAATACCACCACCAACAACAACAATACGACCGCCACCAATAACAATACCACCACCAACAATACCACCAACACTAATAACAATACCACCAACACCAATAACATTACCACCACCAACAACAACAATAGCACCACCACCACCTACAATACCACCATCACCAATAACAATACCACCACCACCAATAACAATACCACCATCACCAATAACAATACCACCACCACCAATAACAATACCACCACAAACAACAACGCCAGCAACAACAACATTACCACCACCACCAACAACAATACCACCACCAACAACAGCAGTGCCACCATCACCACCAATAACAATACCACCACCAACAACAAACCAACAACAGTACCACCAACAACAACAACAATGCCACCACCAACAACTCCAACAACAATACCACCAACAACAACAACAATACCACCACCACCAACAACAATACTACCACCACCAACAATACCACCACCACCAAAAACAATACCACCACCTACAACAATACCACCACCAACAATGCCAACAACAATACCGCCACCAATAAGCAACTATACTACCACCAACAACAACAAACCTACAACAGTACCACCACCACCAACAAAATTGCCACCACCAACAACAGTACCACTACCACCAACAACAGTTCCACCAGAAGCAACAACAATAGTGCCACTACCACCACCAAGAACAACAGCAGAAACATGTATTCAATAGTTTATTCACATGGACCTTAGTACCTACTGATTCCAAAAATACACATCTATTTACATTTCATGTGGTCGTTTGATTGCTACTCTGTTGTGCAATGATTGATATAGCTTACTTGGAAACTGCGCTTAAAGACGTTTTCGGTAGTTCGCTACTTTTTCACCACCAGAGGGTGCAAATGGGGTTTCAAATAGCACGCGTAATAAGTATACATATATATACGTGTATCATTAAATATACATGCACAATATGTTTACGTGAATTTGTAGTTTGTACTTGTACGTATTTGGTAATATATTAAATGAACAAAATAAGAATATTCCGCTAAGTTTCCTTGAAGTATATGAAGCCAAAATTTATTACCAAATGTGAGCAGTGTGTTGATCCAGTGAACCATGGGTTAAAAGAAAAATAACAAGTGTTAATGGATATGGCCAGTACGTGAGTTGACCAGGGCTGTACATTAATTACCACCAGTACATTTGGCTTAATACTGATTTCTGCTTGGGAGCAATATTCAGGTCCCGACAGAGTGCTAGGAAATTTTCGTTGAAGTTGTCCAGTGAATTGGATTGACGCCACATGATCTCGTTCGTCCGTTCAGAATATCACAGATGTGCTCGAATTCGTTGTGATCATTATTCATATCAATCATTACATCTCTGATCTAAAGTGTACAGTTTCCATTACAAGGTGTGCTGCTATTCCTGTAGGTTCTATTTTTGTGTACGTCATTCATTCTATATATGAGTATATATTTCTATAAAGGTCATCATATCACTGATTGAACGGTCAGAAACATCATCACCACATAATTGATTTACATAGTATTCAGAGGTATATGGGAGACAACTCAAAATTGAATGTCACTTGTGTACGAAACTCTTATTTGCTAAACTATTGATCTAATAAAATGATGGCATTTTTTAAAAAGAGATTAAAGTATAAAGCATGACCTCACCGTATACTTGTGATTAATTGAATAGATACATATAGATTCTCAATAGTTTTGACTAAATTCAGACATTTAAAATTGAAGCGGTCTTTTAACGAATTTTTATTCGGGGCTGCGGTATTAAAATTGATTTTGACCTACATTTGAACCAATGAACATGTTAGATATACAATTTTCAGCTGAAGAAGAAAGTTCGTCTTTGGTTAAAAATGTTGTCGTTATGAAATGTTTGGGCAGAATTCATAATTGTCTGGAAATAATGCAATATTCAAAATTTACAACAGTATAAAATTAAATATCGAAACGTTTCTAAAATGCAAAATGTAACCTTGACTACTGAGTACATTTTACCCAAAAAATCAATACAATTAATTATTTCCAGTAACAAAGTGTCGACAAGGCTGACTTTACTAATGTCTGAAAACTATACAGTTATGGCATTACTTTTATACTGGGTCTGCGCCGATTATATTTCAAGTTGAAAAGATATTTCTTGTTTTAATAGAATTATCAACGCTGGCAAAATACTTACATACCCCTCATACGGTGTGAATGCAATCTATCGGACCATTGGTATAATTATAACCAAATGTTATACAAAACACAGATTTTGACAGTTCTAAAGTGGTGAATATTGAATAACGTCATTTGTGCCTGGGTACCCTGGCAGTCAGGCGCTCGGTAAAAATAGAAGGGATTTGGGAAGTACTGTTAGAACAAAAGATACGTGACTCATAAGTCAAATTGGCTGTCCTTTTTTAATAAGGGTGATACTATGATAAATCCAAACCCTTACACAATAAAAACAGAAAGTGTGCTCAATTATAATAATGTTATTTTAAGATTCTTAGCATGTGATTACATATACTAATAGTATCCTTATTCCCTACTTGACTTAGTGGATTTTTCTGAATACATTGTTTTGTAATTTCGTCACGGTTTAACAAACATGATTGAGCTATACTTGAGTACTAGAAATTGAATATACAATGTACCATTCTATTTATGGCAAAAGAATGTGTGGTGTTTTTCATTTCACCTGATATCTACCGTTTGTGGTAAGTGTCGCCTTTTATTGGTACTTAGCGTGTAGTTAGAACTATAAATGAAATTTATACTAAACGGTAAAAGCAACTTCAGACAATTCTTTTCCACAATGAGTGTCACACATCACGAACCAAACGACTTCTTTCAGTGAACGATACTGACAGAGTCCTATGTACAGTCAATGAGGCGGATCGAAATCAGAGGGTCTTTTAACACTCTAGACTGAAAATTTCACGCGTTTCGATAGTAAAGCGTGAAATAGTTGTCTTTACGCGTAACGTATTAATAAGGGTGATAATAGCACGTGATTTGATGGTCAGTGAGGTATGAAACGACGTGTAAGTGGTCATTCTACCAGGCAACGCATACAAGTAAACGTCTTATCTACCCGTGTTTATATTAAAAAAAAATTACATGGCTGAAAATTAAGTTCTTATAGAATTGCTTGAAGAAAACTTATGTGATTGTTTTGCGTAATTCATAGTTTTTGACTTATAGTATTATTACGTTCTTTTAAATAATTTTATTATCAATATTTCTCCATCAATAAGTAGCATGACTGAAATGAAAGACTGTTTTTTACGACAATCTGTGTTTTTGTCTTGAGAAGTGATAGTTTTGCATTTATTTGTTTCTATTTGTACACACTCTGTGAGTGTATATGTGATATTGTGGGTGTGTAATGATAGTGTGGGTGTATATGAAAACATAGCTCATGTATATATATTTATAAAATTATCAATATATAACTAGAAATAGTAAATGTTTAGACAGTAATGAGTCCAAGTGTTAAAGGCCACTATACTGTTTAGCCTGGAGCCCTTACATCCATATTTCCCTCATAAGGGTTTTTGTGGTTAGGTAGCCACCGTGGCTTACAGTTGAGGACTTATTATTTGTTTTTTGAATGTCATTATTATCAGAGTGTGCGATAATTTTGCGACTTATATGATTATAAGGGCGTTCCCGAATATAAATTGATGTTATATACAATCTTGTTCACATTGTTATATAATTATGTTCATGTAAAATTACATTTGTCAAACGATGTAATGGATATATTACTAAGCTGTTCATCAATAAAAAAACAGTCGATTGTACTTACACATGCTCAAACAAATAAATACGCTTGCCTGGTAACCGCAAAATAGTGTTTGCTTTTTTATGGAGTATAGCATAGACATTCAAAGTATGGTTATATCTGTACAAGGACGATAATAAACTAGCACTGGTGTGGATAAAGAAAGTGCGATTGTCTCCCTTCTATTTTTCCAATTTCTTGGCAACAGCCACTGAAATTCAAGATAATCGATAAAGCCAGCCTCGCTATAGAGAATCTTATCTAATGTATGTAATTTATATCAGAATAGTTTTGTGTGCGTCATACCGTTAGCTTCCTGGGATATATTGGTGGATATTTCATTGTGTCCGCCATGTTTTAAGAATTTTCAAGCGTTTGAATCGGCCATGGCTGTGCCGAAACGCGATGGAAAGTGGGCCAAGGGTGTACTGGAGTCAGACAAGGCATAGAGAGATACCGCACCAATGTTGTTGAGAGTTCAGATGGCTGGGTACGAGTTCTATGACGCTGTGTTAAATAACGAATTGACCGCGCTGAAGCGGATAGTAGCTCAATATAAAAATGATTTAAATGCAAGATTTGTGGAGGTTCGGAAGAAGAACCATGCCGACCTATGTCCGATCCATTTGGCAGCGTATCGAGGATACACTTACATGTTACAATACCTCATTGAATCGAAATGTGACGTGAACAAGACCACATCCACGTTACGCAGGACAGCGCTGCACTTCGCCGTATTGCGACACAAAATGGCGTGTATGCTTTTACTGATAGCTGCCGGTGCTAAGCTGGACGTCAAAGACACTTTCGGAAACTCGCCGTGTCACTACGCAGCTGACGACGGGTACTGTCAGTTTCTGGACGTTCTGATCAGACGTGGTGTTAATGTTGACATTCAGGACATTACTTCTAAGACACCGCTCATGAAAGCTGTTAGAAATAACAAAACTGATGCCGTCCTTCGGCTCATTCGAGGGAACTGCAATATTAATATTACAGATCGTAATAGCGACATGGCTTTACATTATGCTGCAAGGAATGGATGTGCTGATATTATTGATATACTGATAGCCTCTCATAGCCAGGTGGATGTTCAAAATTACTGGGGTAGAACCCCACTCATGGAAGCTGTTTGCTACAACCATAGAGAGGCGGTCGCTCGTCTTATCCGTGCAAATTGTGATTTAAACAGGCGGGAATTCAAAACCGGAGACACAGCTTTGCATATTGCCATAAAGAGGAACTATACAGCAGTGGTGGAACTTCTGCTCGCGGCGGGCACGCGACATAATATCTACAACCACCAGGGTGAAACAGCCGCTTACGAAGCGGTGTTAAGTAACAAAATAGATGTGATTAAACTTATGGTGATTAACAACTGTGATTTAGAACAACCGATCAAGTACTTTTGTACAGGTGTATATAAGTCATTATTTCAATTGGCGGCCGAGAAGGGTCACTTTGATATATGTCGTCTGCTGGCCAAATACGGATATGTGGACTTTTCGGCACGGGTTCATTTTTACGCCGGATATGTACCGACTAGGGTTGGAACTGAGACAGACGAGGTGCTCCATTGGCTGCGCCGGAAGTTGCAGACTGCTACGTCATTACAGCAACTATGTCGTAAAGTCATTCGTCGACGTCTAGGGCACAATATGGCGGGAAAAATCGAGAATGTGAACATGCCAAAAGCTTTGAAAGAATATGTACTAATATCAGACTTCAATGAAACTCATAGTCATTTTCTGCCCGAATCTTAATATGGTATTTGTTTGCAAAGACAATGGTATGTTCTAGACTAAGACACGGTTGTTACGGTTTTATTTGACATGTATAATTATATAGACGATCAGTCAGTATGCTGTTAGAGAAAAAATCTGGTAAATTGTACTTGACAAACTTTTTTGGTTATCTGATATTTAGGGTGTTGATTGTTTATCGCACCAAACAAACGCCATGATCTAAATTCTAGGTTACAATATGTATACTGTGCAATTAGTGCAGTGTGTCATCCAAAGATTGATTTTTTGTTTAGATTATTTTTTGGGGATAAAAAAGTTGTTTTTGCAGGATCAAACTGTAAACATAAACTGCAAGGGTATTTATTGTTTACCTTTCATCCCAACAGAAAGAAATTCATGAAAACAATATTTTCTTTGTCTTGAACTATTCTTGCTTACTTCATGAATAGTTCATGAAATATTAATAACTATTGAACAGGAACATGAATGTGTTCAGAATTAATTTGTTGGTTGTGTGACATCAGATTCACTTTATTTATATGGGTTTTCTATGTGCTGGTAGAAACGTTTGTTCTGAAACATTTTCTTGTTTGTATATGTATGACGACAAAAACATTATTTTGTGTTCTAGAATTTTGACAGTAAAATCTGGTCAATAGTTTTGTTAGAAGATTAGTATGTACAATGTACACGTAAGTTCGAAATAGATCGATCTAAGTGTAGGATGGTTTAGTGAACGATGATAAAAGACTGGTATATAATTATACATTATCAATACGGTTAGGCTCAAGCGAAATGATTCAAATAAATTTAAGATGCGTACATTCTGCATTATCTGTTGTTTGTTACTGATGAATCTTAAGAACTTGGTACTATATTTCTTGGTCGTCAGGGAACGTTCGCAGGACCCGATTTTGTTTTCCTATGAGGAAGTTTGAGCACACTCGTTTATGGTGCAATGATTTATTGAGCTCTGACCTCACGACAGTTGTGTAAACAACTTTGCTGAAATGTTCACAATATGTTTAAGCTAGATAGATATATGCTTGGTGTTGTTTTAGACAATTGAATCTTAATAACTTTGTATTTTAAGCAATTATAAATGACCTCATAGTTACTGTATGTTTATATCGAGTATAAATGTTCGTTCATAGTATAGATTATTTTATTAAAATACAGTGTTCACAGTTGTTTATTTAACGGATTATTTTTTAATAACTAATAAAAAAACATGTGTTTTCCTATTTTATTTTTTTTAAATAATGCATGTTTGTTATTATTATAAAACACTGTCATGCTGAAAGTTTTAATATTGTAAATATTCAATAAGATTTATTTCTAAAAAATGAACAAAATACCATAACTGAACAACTTGGAAAACATATTCGTTAATGATTATTTTACACGTTTAATTGTTACTGAATTGGACAAATTATAATGAGTATGGTGAAAATATATAAATACGAATTGGTGTGTATCTTTCTGGACAATATCTATGTATTTCTGTGAGATGCATTACATGTACTTATAAAAAATAACGCATAAGTAATAGATACGATTATTTTATTTCATGCACTTTACAACTGTTGATTAATATACCTATCAATGCTTAACAATGTATGATTTGTGATAACTACACTATGTATAGTTGCTATACAGTGTATGTGTTTGTGTGATAATTACAATATGTATGGTAAATACACAGTATGTGATAATTACAATATGTATGGTAAATACACAGTATGTGATAATTACAATATGTATGGTAAATACACAGTATGTAATAATTACAATATGTATGGTAACTACACAGTATGTGATAATTACAATATGTATGGTAACTACACAGTATGTGATAATTACAATATGTATGGTAACTACACAGTATGTGATAATTACAATATGTATGGTAAATACACAGTATGTAATAATTACAATATGTATGGTAACTACACAGTATGTGATAATTACAATATGTATGGTAACTACACAGTATGTAATAATTACAATATGTATGGTAACTTATACACAGTATGTAATAATTACAATATGTATGGTAACCACACAGTATGTGATAATTACAATAAATATTGTTGCTACACAGTGAGTGATAATTACAATATGTATGGTAACTACACAGTATGTGATAATTACAATATGTATGGTAACCACACAGTGTGTGATAATTACACTATGTATTGTTGCTACACAGTGAGTGATAATTACAATATGTATGGTAACTACACAGTATGTGATAATTACAATATGTATGGTAACCACACAGTATGTGATAATTACACTATGTATTGTTGCTACACAGTGAGTGATAATTACAATATGTATGGTAACTACACAGTATGTGATAATTACAATATGTATGGTAACCACACAGTGTGTGACAATTACACTATGTATTGTTGCTACACAGTGTGAAATAATTACACTAGGTATGGTAACTAGACAGTGTGTGATAATTACAATATGTATGGTAACTACACAGTGTGTGATAATTACAATATGTATGGTAACTACACAGTGTGTGATAATTACAATATGTATGGTTACCACACAGTGTGTGATAATTACACTATGTATTGTTGCTACACAGTGTGAAATAATTACACTAGGTATGGTAACTACACAGTATGTGATAATTACAATATGTATGGTAACTACACAGTGTGTGATAATTACAATATGTAATGATTTCTCTGTGTAGCACAATTTGGTGCACACAACCAATTGTAGTTTTATCATTCATCTACATGTACACCATGTACAATTAATGCATTGATAGATGTATTATGTAAAGAAAGTTTTTTAAAAATGTACTTAAATGATTGCATGATGATATTACCCGAAGATGAGCTATTTTACATGAAGATCTGTTGTTAGTTATGTTGTTTATAATTGTGTGTTTTAATTGTGTAATTAATTGGAGAACGTCTATTGTCTTGTCTCAGATAAATATTTAATACAGTACATTCACCCATCTTTGATGAGTGTGATATGAAGAGAACTTAATAAAATCATACAAAAAGGGTCATCCATGTCCCGGGGTTATGGTCCCACTGAAGGGAGTTTGAATCACACTAGGGAAGGCTTATCACTGTGAGGAAGCTGTCTAGCTAGCTTACAGATGGTTGGAGGTTCTATCCAGTTGTATGCTTTGAGTCTTCCTCAACAGGTAGAGTAGTAAAAGTTGCCAAATGACTGCCATGGTTTTAAACCCCAGAGAAAAATAAACTTAACATACATATACTGAAGTCACTTTGTTGGTATAGTAGTTACATGTATATCATCCACAAACAAGTATGAAAATAGTCTACTGCCTTATTCATACAGATTCTAAAGTGTAACTCATAATTTAGATATTTTGAAAAGATTTCAATTACTAAGAAATCAATCTTCAATTAGATATACTTTATCATCTTTTTATATGTTTTGGTGTAATTGTCTTAATACACTTCTTTTTATACCAAAATTAACATTAAATCTGATAAAATACTCTGAATTTACTCTACAGTATGCCAGTAAATTCATTATGTTGTCTTTGTTTGTCATTGTAATGTAGATAGTGCGGCATTTGTAACTTTCATTTTGTACTAGAAACTTTGAAGTAAAATACAATTGTTGGTTTCTAGTTACATGCTTGTTACAGTAAAACTTTGTTATTACGAGCATCAATATCACAAGCACTATGCTTATCTCAAGAAATTGTATCACTTTAAATTAACTGCTACATGTATATATTTTTGTATCTTTGTTTTACATAACTTTGACAAATATAACTATGTTGGTTAATTCACTGCTATGAAATCTACTCACTTAGGTGGCTGAACTTATTTTTTTTTTTCTAATGATAAGACATATATACAGCTATTGAATGTTATTGAAATCATTAAAAACTGATTAAAATAGTTGTGACTTTTGATACATTTAAATCAATATTTTACAGCTAGTCTAAATGAATGTTTGATTTGTACATTTTTTGTATACTAGTATTTCTGGTTATGGAGTTTCATATGTTTGTTTTTAGTAAGAATTTCTACTTGACTATGAGTATTTCAGGACATAAATGAATGTAAACACAGGTTAATAAATAGGTTTTAATGTGTTAACAAGTGTTTCTATGTGTAAATGAGTGTTTTTGTGTGTAAAAGAATGTTTTTTTCTGGTAAATGAATGTTTCATTGTGTAAAAACATGTTTATTATTTGTAAAGAAGAGTGTTTACTGAATATGTTTGTGAATTTTCATGACTTTAATTCTCTAGACCAGGAGTATTACTCACTTATAGATGAAAATAATTCACAACAGTAATCGGAGAGTTGGATAATCCAATCCCTACCTGTTTGCAGACGAAAGATAATTGGGCATACAATTTTCCATGAATTAGGAAGTTTTTAAAATACATAGTTCTATTTAATTCACACATCTGGTCATTCATGCTGTGCACTAATGACATCAGCTTAGTTTGTAGTGAAATATAAATAAAAAAGTTTTCAGTTTGTTGTCTAGAAATAGATATTCATTTTTTTATTTTGAATACTTAATTTCATACGTTCAGGACCAATGAATCTTAAATAAAAAGAAAGTGTTCTACAACTGTCATGAAAGAATCTGTATGTTATATCATGTTTTCTGTCTATGTGAATATATGTTGTTAGTGATTATACATATTGTGAATGAATATTTCTTCATTATACATTTAATTTTTAATTGTTATAGATGCTGCTGTTTATCATTGAATGCATCAATTCACTAATGAATGCTGATATATGTTTATGTTCCCTGTTTGTTCATAGGTATCTGTCAGTTAAAGACTATTTCTTCAGTGAATGTTAATGTTTATTAACTGTAGTGAATGTTAACTGTTTATTAACTGCAGTGAGTGTTTATGTTTATTAACTGCAGTGAGTGTTAATGTTTATTAACTGTAGTGAATGTTAATGTTAATTAACTGCAGTGAATGTTGGTGTGTGTTTGTTAACTGTAGTGAATGTTTGTGTGTGTTTGTGAATGTTACTGTTTGTAAACTGTAGTGAATGTTACTGTTTGTTAAGTGTAGTGAATGTGAGTGAATGTTACTGCTTGTTAACTGTGGTGAATGTTTCTGAATGTTACTGTTTGTTAACTGTGGTGAATGTTTCTGAATGTTACTGTTTGTTAACTGTGGTGAATGTTTCTGAATGTTACTGTTTGTTAACTGTGGTGAATGTTTCTGAATGTTACTGTTTGTTAACTGTGGTGAATGTTTCTGAATGTTACTGCTTGTTAACTGTGGTGAATGTTTCTGAATGTTACTGTTTGTTAACTGTGGTGAATGTTACTGCTTGTTAACAGTAGTGAATGTTACTGCTTGTTAACTGTAGTGAATGTTTTTGTGTATATGTAAGAATGTTACCATTAATCAACTGTAGTGAATGTTTGTGAATGTGAATGTTTGTTGATGTTACTATTTGTTAACTGAAGTGAATGTTACTATTTGTTTAATGTAGTGAATGTTTGTATTTGTGAATGGTATTATTTTAGTGTGTTTGTGAATGTTACTATTTGTTAACAATTATCTACTGGTTGTTTATCTTGTGTGGTAACAGAATATTTTCTTCTAATAAATTTAATTCAATAGGACAAATTCTGTATCTGTTGTAAGAAAAATCAGAAAATAAATACAATAGAAGTATTTGTAATGTTCATTTTACTATGAAGATATGCACCAGGGGTGTGATAGGACTTTGTCAGGACATCAATAAAACCAGAAAGCATTCTAAAAATGAAAGAACTGCCAGAGTGCTATTCATTTTTCTAGCAATCAATATTCTGTCAAAGAGACATTGAGAAGAGGGACTAATTTCAACCCTCAGATTTTCACAATGTCTCACAAAAATACCCCCTGTGGAAAAACTACAACCCTGATATAAGCTTGCTTGTAGAGATAAATGGAAGAACAAAATTTATCCACATGATTAAGGCCGAGACTGACATGGCACGTGTTCCTCTTATTTTACATCTAGAAATATCACACCCGGTACTTGAAATACTTTGAAGAATTGGTATACATAGTATGTTTCTGTGAATTTTGGACAAAACTAAATGTTTGTTAATAAATCAAGGGATCAACAGATACCAAATCATTCTGTTAACATGATCATCCCATTTGTTCATGATACTTTAGAGGCAAAATGTCAAAACCATTTTCTTCCATTAAATTTTATTTATATAACTAATCATACAAATTTATTTTTTTACAATGAAATCATTAATTAAATATCATTCAACTTTTCACAGAGATAAAGTTACATATTACATTACAGTAAATAGAGGGAAAGGTTTTTACTAGCACTTTTTCTCACCAGATTTCTTTTTGAATACAATTAGTGTATTGGAAAACACTGACACAGAATGTAAATGATGAATTTTTCATTTCTTAAAACAGATTGCCTTCAAGTTATTTTTCATTCAATGTATCTACAGATGATTGATTTAAATTTGTTGGTATCATTATCTTCCATTGTTACCTTCAACGTTACACCAAACTCACACATATCAATAAATTCACTATAATAGGTGTTTAAAGTCAAACGAACAATAGTCCAACATTCATCACCAAGCAGTCATATTAAGACAGTTTCTTGGCTTTATTGTAGAGAGCATCAACAACTTTACCCATATCATGTATGGTCTCTAGAGATGTTTCATACGTTTTGTCTGCTTCTGTTTCATCAAATACCACGAGAACTCCAGCACCTTGGTCCAATATACCTACAATCATGAATGATATCATAATATAAGTGTCTTTATATACCAGTACTGTCCAACATATTTACTATTATCTTTATTTAAGTTATTCTGTGTTTTGTGTTGGATGGTAGATGTTGCAACTATCATACTTATTATGTACACAGTAAGCAATGAATTCAAACAAATAAAAGTGTATTTGATTTAAGTATCAACATTGACTGAGGCATATATTTCTTCTATAAAATAAAAACATTTCAATACAGATGGAGAAGCTGAGTGGTTGAAACAACAGTCAAACATTTAATGATGTAAAATCTATTTCATAAAAAAGCCATTTTTGTCTACATGGAATACTTCAGACTCTCGATTACGTCATGGTAACAAGTATCCTGCACCATAACATAAACATAACAAAGTATAACAACACTTTTGATTCCACCGTTCAAATGTAAAACAAGAAGTGTTGGTGAAACACCATGCCCCCTTATGACCTTTGACTTACTGACCTCAAAATCATTAGAGGTGATCTAATTAATTATGTTGACCAACCTCCCTACCAAATCTGAATAGTTTAGGCCGAATTGTTCTTTAGTTTTTCGTCGGACAAGGTTTAGTGCAAAGGGGCATAACATTAACAACAACAAAAATATACCATGAAACTTTCTGTCAAGGATCATCTGTGATAACTTCTTCTCAACATTGGCCTGGAATTAACATAAACAAAAATATAAAATGGGACAAACAAACAATCCAGTAAAATGGATAATCATAAATCAAGACTAAAATTGAAAACTGCGCAATATTAGGAAGGAAAAAATTGGTATTTGAACCCAAACTTACTAAAGGACAAACGCACTGCATAAAAAGCCAACATCTATCAAAGTATATTACATTGAAAACAGAATTTGTGGTTAGAAGTCTGAGCAATGGGCTGGTCTAAAAATTGTAGTGTGTAATTGTTTAAATATGAAACAACTAAGTTAAAGAATATGAAATAAAAGCTGATATCCCGAGATAGATATCAAGTTGATTTTAGATAAATCAAATACTTATTTAGTGAGTTTATAGTAAGAGCTAAATCATCAATTGTAACATACCACAGGAAGTTTGATCAAGTTGGCAATATGTTGAACCTGTCAAAGGGAGATAATTCAGTATTTCAGTAATTAGACTACACACATGTACATAATGAGCCATTCAGTTGTATCCCCCCCAAAAAAAACACAGAAATAAAAATAGTGGACCAGTCACTGGCTCCACATAAAACAGCTAATAAGATTATGATGTATCATAATTATAAGTGAAAGAAAAAAATAATGTTTCAATGATCTAATTTAGAAGATGCTTAGTTAGATGAACATGTCTTTTACTGAACATGACTGGCCACCGTGGTCGAGAGTTTAAGGTCGCTGACTTCAAATCACTGTCATGGGTTTGAGCCTAGCTACCAACCATGGCTCTTTATGAGAGAAAGTAGGCAGTTGCTTATGGAGGATGGAAGTTTAGTACTGGTTCATCCCAGAAACGATGCTCAGGTGAGCTGCCTGTCTCATATGACTCTGACTGTTGAACAGGGGCGTAAAACTCAAACAAACAAACAAACTTTAACTGAACAAAATAATCATTACTCCTTTTACTATACCTGAACTTTAGAGAATGGTTCGATGATTCTGCACAGATTCTGTTCCAATAAATTATCATACAAAGTTTTCAGATGAGCTGATACAATAGGATCATCTTCTAGTTGTGATCTGTATGTCACCAATGTCTATAATTCATAAAATGGGCAAAAAATGGACAAATATTCTCATACAGTGCAAATATTTAACGCGTTAAATGAGTAGAATGACATTGCTCATTAACGTATGCTCATCAAATTTCAAAGGTTGGGTAGTTATTCCATACACAAACATAAATGTCTACACAGAATATCATGCATTAAGAATTATGTATTTCTCATGCTTTTTTTCCACTTAATTTCTTTGTGTTTTTTTTATCTTCAGATATGTCATAACTATCCTAATATGGAGAACATGATTAAATACTTCACCTCACATTAAAAGCATGATATCAAAATTTGCCTCTGAAGTATACTGATGTCAAATCAACACTAATTTCTGATTAACTGTCATTTACTGTCTAAAATTGAGATTCTCTTTCCTTTCAAAACATTCTTGTCCTAAATATAATGTAATTGTAAAGCAGTTTATTCTTATTAATGAAAATACTGCTGACTCTCAGTTTGGTTCTGTTTGGGTTTAGATCAGCAACATACCTGATTGGTAGAGTACTTAACAAAAGTTACCTTCTGGAATTCTGCTAAAGATCTTTTATGACTAGCTGTAGCTATCGACTTCATTGCTTCAACTTCTGGGCCAGAATATTTCAATGCTAGTTTTCCACTTACAATGGCTTGGACCTCATCAGCTCTATAATAAGAAAACACAGATGTATTAATAGATTAAAAGTAGCCAAAAATTAAACTTTAAATATTACATAGAATCACAAAGTTGGCAATTTATTCAGATTTTCATTTACCCTAAGAAATTACAAACATGTGTTACAAGTGTGAAAATTAATATTTAAATTGTTCATTCTACTGTTAGTGTCCTCACTATCTGTTAACATGAATATTTACTGAATTATTACTAATTCAGGAATTAAACATTACTGTCAATGTCCTTGCTTGATATCAGCAATTAAGGCCATAAGATGTCAAAGACAGTACTCCTGAGTTATGTTAAAATAAAAAATATTAACTTGTTACTCCAAGTCACAACTTGTCTGTGCAGAGTTAAAGCAGATACAACAGAATGACATCAGGTTCGCAATAACAACTGGCTGCCTGTCAATTTAGCCACTCAGAAATGAGTTTCGGTCAGTTGGAAATCTAAAGTTGTAAAAATATAGCTGGAAAAATGCTTGGACCTCCTAGCAGGCCTGTTAGACTAGCTTTTGGGCCTGTTGGTCACAAACTTATTGAAAACCCTGATTGACATTTGATTTTTTAAAACAAACACTTCTTACGTGTTCAACATAATCTTCATTAGCAACATATATTTAAGAGCAACAATTGCTTTAGGACTGTCAATAGAGTCATATCCTTCAAATGCCTCGTAAAAGTAGGAATAAGCAGTCTTAAAATCTCTCTCCTCAGCAGCATGAAGAATACCTGCAATTGTAACAAAATAATGCATGAGATTGAATGGGCACATTATAATGCTAGTTTTACATAATTGTTATCTCAATTACAAACTAGAAACCAGGACACGAATGCCCCTGCTGAGAGCTAAGTCAAAAAGGGCCATATGATATCTCCTGTGAAAATGTTTGGATTTTAATTGAAATCAAACTTGACATGTATTTTATTGTTATACACCTTCATGTGAAATAACCAATCAATGAAATATTCCTTGAGTTATTGCTCGGAAACCAAAATTTAAACAGACGGACGCACAGACAGGAGTAAGTTCAGTAACACTTTATGTCCTTCCACCATTTTAAATGTCCCCGTGGCAGGGGCATAAAAAACTATTTCTATGGTCCATTTGGTTGAACAATGTAGTTGTGTGAAAGTTCTTGTATAGCTGTGAATATTCTCTACTTAACTATTTATTTTTCATAAAACCTTTCTGAGTCACCGAGTAAAGAAAGAGATACAGACAGCTTCCATGTCCAAAGATTTATAAAAAAGAATTTATATACCTGATTGTTGATCAAGAGCTGCTTGTAGTTTAGGAGGACAATAAATGCCATTAGCTGTGGTTCTACCCGAAGTGAGGGCAGCCCTTGCTTTAGGGAGGTTGCTCAAAGCATGATAAATCTTTGATTCTAACAGTTGGACCTCAACAAGTAACGCTTTATCATCTAACTTCTTCAATTCTCTGAGTAATGTTGATGCTGAAATAATGAATGGATTCATAATACATGTATAAGAAATGTATACAATGATAAGCTTAACATGGTAAAACGGTTATTCACATGTCTATTATTATATAAATGAGAAATATTATTATTTTTCTCCTATTGTTTTGTATATATAAAGAAATCAATTTGTTTGTTTTTGTGTTTATATATATAACTATTATGAAAAAATGATAATGATTTTTGTAGTATAATATCACTTAATTGGTTCAACCTATCAACATGTTCTCAACTTTCCGAACACCCCAAGATCTCGTATTTAGCTGCACGATCAGCAACTATTTGTTGATGATTTTTAGATGTCTAGACTGTACAGACTTCCAAAAATTATGTCACGATTTTGGATGCACAGAAGTGTGTCTTATAAAATTTAATGTACATTAGGGATTACTGTACATAGACTTAGGTTGTGAAGGCAACACAAGGTAGATTCCGTCCATTTATGAATACAATCAAATAATTTTATCTCTGACAGCTCTTAAATAACACACTATAGTTCCCATGTTCTGTTTATAAAATTAAATATACACTTACTTAAAAGAAGAGCATCTTGGTATTTCTTTGTTTCAAAATAAAGTGCAATAAGTCTGGCCTGAAAAGTGTCAATATTTATCACATAAGATATCATAGTTTTTTATCAACTAAGAGTAATAATACAAAAAGTATGATCCTAAAGAAATTTATTAACTTATGAGTGAAATTGATAGGACAAGTCAGAACAATTAACAGTAATTAAACCATTCCCAGAGACAACTCAGAAGTAATGATATATATGTAATTCTTGTCTCAGCATTAAATATAGCAAGAACTGAAGATATAATATCACTGGCAGAATTATGCAACATGTTTAACCAAATATTCTAAGTTTTTATTAAAATTTCCTTGCTGTAAACTTAAACTCACCTCCAATGCTTGTCTTAAGAAAGTTCTTTTCTCATCTTTGGCCCAATCTATACATTCACGACACAAATCAGCCTGTCATCAGAAAAGTATAGATGAAAAGTAATTAGGTTTTTATGAATATTAATATAACATCATTTCTAAGAAGAATAGGCTAAACAGCTGCTCAATAATTAATGCCAAGAAGACCAAAACATGATTGTTATTTCTGACATAGGGAGAGTTAAGTCTTTACACAATGATGGTAATGACTAAAAAAATGTTAGGTTTTAAAGATGTAAAATAGTTACTTCCTCGAGTATTAGGTCCATGGTCAAGACTCGACATATAAATAATTCATACATACCTCCTTTCCAGTTCCAGCTTCCATATCTAAGAACAAGTCAACCAGTGCTCTAACAAGCTTAGCAGCTTTAGCTTTGCTTACCATTCCAAGGAAAGGACGAGTAAATTTGATCAAACCAGCCAGCTCTGTGAAATAAACATAGTGGTGTAACGGTAAATTAAAAATGACTTTTGTATAAATGACTTAAGTAGATGATAAATAAAAAAGAAAATATAGGTCACTTTTAAGTGCTTTGATAACCATAGATGACTTAATGCAGCCATAGATGACTTAATACAGAATGATTTGAGTGGAGACTAATTACAAAAAGAAATTGTTTTATCAAGATAGAACTTTCTAATAGTTGAAACATGGAACATATATTAGGCCATTCATCCTTGGGCAATTACTTGTCAAGAAGACAGTAAGAACTGGTACAAAACACAAAAATACTGGTTAGGTAATCTGCCCATCATTACACATGTATAAATGAAACACAATTGAAAACAGACATGAACTTCAAAACATTTATTTTTAAATAAAAGCAATACAAACACTGATATGAAACGCGTTCACTGTTTATTGGACACAAGTCATTATTATCTATCTATAAAAAAACTAGGACATATGTTTTACCTTCAGCTTGTTTGGTTTGAGCAAGCAATGCACCAAGTTCTAATACAGCTTGTTCCTTTACTTTCACACTTTCTTCACTGTTCATGTCAACATCTCTCTTAACTGTAGCAAAGAATAGAACTATAATCAAGTAATTGTTATATAAATAGTTTTAAATACTAGGGATGTTGCAGTATGCCGGCATTTTGCGGTATGCAGTTGTTTGTAATGGTCATATTGGTACTTTTTTATTTCATGTAGTCAGAGAAAAAATGGTTGCTCATGGAAGAGTTGAGTGTACATGTATCATAATGCAGTGTTCTGCAAAGGACGCGATTCTTTGATATTCTAGCTAAAAAATCGTACATGTCGCATAAAGTATTGCTTGGGTGCGAATCATGTCACGTATGAAATTTCTCATTACGAATTCGAAGAAAACAAACGTGCAATCGTCACAGTAGTAAAAATATTACAGGAACCGGTGCAAAGTGCATGAAAGTTGTTTCTTACAGCACTTCTGATTGGTGCATAATTCTGCACCGACCAATGAATTTGATTTTTTTTTTTGAGACAGTTCATCTCTATGAAATGGCGGCGCCGGCAAAAAATGTTGGGAGTCAATTCTAAGCTTTTTCCAAAAGAAAAGTCCTCAATTGCATCAAAACAACAATATAACGGTCAATCCTCCACCTACAAACCCTCCTTTTACTGCAGTTTTACCCCGTATTAGAAGTCAGACGAGACTACTGTAAACAAACATGTTGCCGTTCGAAGAAATGGATGAAATTGGGCATTCCGTTCATGATTTTTTTATTTCATTTATTGCTCGGAAGATATTTATTGCCTAGTCTAAAAGTGCCTTGATATTCATCAGTAGAGAATATGTATTTGAAGTAGGTTATTTTTGTTTTGCTTTATGTACCTGGTTATGTTATGTTAAGGAAGATTAATTGAAAATGTACATTAAAATAAAATTGGTTTACAAATTGGAATACAAATAGTTACAGTTTATTCAGAAGTTTATTTCTTTTTGTCTCGGTCATTTTCAAAATGTCCCCAATATTTTTTATTGAAGGGACATTTGTCCCCTCTTTTTCAAAATCTTGGCAGAACACTGATACTCTATATACATAGCATATCACCAGTCCTGTACTGCTAAACATATTGTATGATTATCAGAAGTGGCCTAGCAATACACACACACACACATCCCTAATAAATAAAATACTGAGTTAATTAGTTGATATTCCAGAATGTTGAGTACTAAATTATGGCATCATTCTACATTCATCATTCCATATATGAATGCTGCAAACTTGTCGTTCAGGAAAAAATAGGCAAAGCAATATGAATATATTTATAATTGTGTGAACTTGTCTGTACATTTAAATCTAATCAATGAGTATTATGAATCAAACTCATGAGTAGAGCTGCAATGATTCACTTAAAGATGATTCGATTCCGATATTAAATACCTTGATTCGATTTACCGGTATGTGTTTGTGTGATACTTGAACCAAGACATGAAAACTGTCTTTTAGAATATAGTTGTACATATAGGGTATTGTTTTTGTGTACGATGAAGTTTATACATTGGCTCCAATGTATTCACCATGTTTTTAAATCCAAAGCTTTGAACAGTGATGTATTGGTGCATGTCTTGTGCTAAATGAAGTTTCATTTGACTAGTAGGGTTAGACTTCTTGTTCGACGTAACCTAAGTCGACAATTGAATTTTTACATCCAACACATTGACCAAGTGTTTTCGTTTCATGTGTTACATAAGGTTGGTTGTAACTTGTTCTACCTGTAACCAGATTTTGGATAACAAACATCCTCAAAACAAGTCCTTCGAACCTTCGATTTTAATGTTCTGAGTGTGTCTTTAAGAATCGGAGTCACCATTTTATGGTTGTTGCTTAGTGGTGTTGCTTAGTGATGATCTTGACCAATCGTACGCTGCATAACAAAAGTCAATGTGTTTAAAATGCAGATACAGATGTGCATTTGTCGGCATGTGTGTTTAGAATGCGGATCAAATTGAATTATGCAGTCTCCGCATCGAAATCAAGTCGACAGGTTTGGAACCGGGTTTTCGAAAAAATTTCGATGTAAAATAAGTTTTTTGACTCTTGAGAATTGGAACCAAAGGGTCAAATTTACTATTACATTAGTAGGAAATTTTGTTGACTCTTTAAATTTCTATCAGCTAAGGGTCATTTTGACCCCCAACTTTTGAAGTCTAGGGAGCACCCTGTATATAACTGTGTTGCATTTTAATGCATTAGATCTATTAAAACACTGTTTTGATATTTCCGCAAATGCTAGATAGTCTGCACATTGGTTGGGATTTAGTACTGACGCAGGAATTTCCCACATTTCTACGTATCTCGCATTTGATTGGTCGATAGGCAGTAATAAGGCCATCAAGCAAAAATCAATATGGACGTCTGTGTGTCAAGAAATGCGATCAGCTAGTTGATGTATTATTTTATCAGTGATCGGGAAAGAAATTTTCTTAATGGGACAATGGCCCTTTCGGATGGAAAATCAATGTGACATTTTCGATATCAATGTGACATTTTCAAAATCCAATGTGACATTTAATGAGATAACAAACTAATATTTTGAGAGGCATTGTTATTGGCAGATGATAACTGAGTAACAAATAAGTCAGTGACTTATGGCATATAAGCAAATATACTCAGCAGGCTTTCAATTCAGAAGTCAGCTTTCTGCACAATTATCCCATAAGATCGCATTTCAACTCTGGTACATATTTCATAACTAAAATCTCATCTCAATACAACATATCCAAATGACATTGGCTTCGTTTCCGAGTTTGTCGAAATTTTGAATGATACTTCATAGAAAGGTAACATCGCTAAACCGAAAGTACGCCTTGCTACGAAAACAGCCTGCAACTCGTTCATTTTTTAAACAATTTTCACAACTAGGGCGTAAAAATAACCACCATTTGTGTAGCTACTAATTTATACACAGTTATAGCCATGACACGCTTTTAAAATGAGTACAACTAAGTCTAAACACAATAAAAACGTTAGTTGGCCGAGTGCGACATTTGCATGTTCATGCAAATTTTCCGTACTTCATCTCTAACAATAAAAACGCTGTAGAAACCAGTATTAGAATACTTCCAAGCAGCGATGTTCGTGAATAATCCCAAAGAAGTCAATTTACGAAGCATTATATTTGATTCGCTGGGAAGGGCTCATATTCATCCGTTTCTCTTTTATTTCTGTGACCCGGATACATGCCCGCCGTCACTTCGTCGAAAAAAGGGGAACCAATAATGTTAATTATGCACTGGTTTCCCGTTTAGAGCGAAGAATCAAGCGTAAGCCGGTTGTCAATAGGCATGTGCGAGTAAAGCTTCCGGGGTAACAGAAATCATGCTAAGCATCAGACGACGCAGAGCGTCTATATCAGTAGGCGCTTGCATGCAAATGCAAAGAATAACGTTAAGCGTCAGATGACACTGAGCAGCAGTATGTATTGCATACTCGCTTTATTTCGTACACGAAAATTATATTGAAAAATCGGAATGTGACATGGGCGCATCAGGTGCAAAAGACGATGTGACATTTTGAATTTTAATGTGACTATGGCGCATGGCGCATGCCTTTCCCGATCACTGTTTTATTGTTATTGAGAGTATTTTTATCACAATTTATGTTTTTCGACAAGAAGAATTGCTTATGAGGATTAAATGGTTGTATGATTGCAGACTTGTACTGTCGTGCATTTTAACACTGGTAAAGAGTTAGGTAGGCGGTAATAGGGACGGCACTGTACACAATTTAATACGGGGAAGTCAAAGACTTGCCCGGCTATAGACAATGCGTACGTTAGAAAAGGTTCAATGTGAATTAAAACAATTTCAAATGTATTACCTATCGCCAAAAATCTCATTTCCAAATCATGGAGGCCGCTATTTTGGCCGCCATTTTGTTTGTACGGGGAAGTCAAAGTCGCGGGCTTTGGCCTTGCCCGGCTATAGACAATGCGTACGTGAGAAAAGGTTCAATGTGCATTAAAACAATTTCAAATGTATTACCTATCGCCGAAAATCTCATTTCCAAATCATGGAGGCCGCCATTTTGGCCGCCATTTTGTTTGTAACAACTAAATTCTCGTTCTCGTGTTGGTATATTTTTTTACATCGTAATATAATTACTCACTTATATTTATGTTTTCCTATCTGTTTACAAGAAAAAGAAAGCAAAATATAAAGAAGCTTTATTTTAAAAATACAAACGCTTTTGGTAAACTTTGTGAAAAGCGTCTGCTTAAAGTTTTGCGCACAAACGCTTGACAGGAAATAGAATGACGTCACTTTTTGTTTACGCAAGGTGCTCGACCAATCTCTCTCTAGAGTTGTCGTTCCTTTCCAATAGACTCGACTTCCCCGTTCCATTGGCTTAGCCTATTTTCATATTATATATATATGGAAATGTGTGCATGCATGACTGCAATGTAATGCATTATCAACTTCAAAGACCTTCGACTAATTAATTCGCCAATTTCCAGTTAAACGCCCCCTAGCGGTACACCGCTATATGGTGAAACAAGATGGCAGCGTATGGGGTCATGCGGAAAGGAGTGGAAAGTCGATATATTTTATCATCTACTGAGAGTTATTTTCTACAAAAACATCTACGAATTAAACAGTCATTTCTTATATGTGCCACAAATTCCATGCTTATATAGGCCTACATGTATTATTTAAATCGCACATCTACACATAGACAATATATATTACACTATAGATAGTTTAATATAGACTAAACTACATCAAACTATAACATGATTATATTTGCTTATAGAAATCAGGGTCTATTATAATGAGTGATCTTGTAGAAATTAATGCTCTCAGCTGCGAGTTTATATAAAACAATACGATTAACTTATAGTTAAAAGTGCACACTTCTTATCCACACTTCAAAAACATTTTGTAAAACAAATGACCAAATGTATACGTTTTAAAACTAAGAAATACTCCCCGGGTCATTACTGCCTTGACTATTTTTCAGTTTGTTATAGAAATACATGTATAAACATTTGTTCATACTTATATAGTTTAGATCGCCGTGGATATACGGGTTAAGCCTCTTCAAAGCGATATGTTAAATGTGTAGAATGGATAACCTAAGGTTGAAAACTGTAAAAATAGGCTATAAATTTATAATATTATATTAAGTTAGTATACTGTACATACAAAACTTTAGATGTACATGCATATCGGTAAAAACACATATATAGTCTTTATATATGTCCCCTTAATGCAGAGACACAGACAAATATAAATAAAAATTCATATATAGCTTGTGCGTAAATCTATTTCAATATTCTTATCAGATAAAAAAACAAACTTAAATTCATAAAAAATCTTTTTTTAAAGTCTGATATATTTCAGAAAATACATTAACATCAGTAACTCATATACAGGTTCGTTATAATGATGTGCTAAAATTAATGTTATAATTATAATTAAAGATCTAGGCATGTCCTACTGTGTGCACACATATATCTCGGATCTTTTATAATGTTATATATGGTGTCTTTCAATTAGTATTTGCTGTCACCATCTTTTGCTTACATGACCCCAGTTTCGATCTTGTTTAGAAATACAAATAGATGAAAAATGCAATATGAAGGCGTTCATTTAAATATAAACTGTCAGGCTTTTATATAACGTTTATTGGCAGGAAGTATATTGGTCTCCCACTGTGTCGGACATAATATAACTGATCGGGGGTCTTATGTCAGCTTGATGTATACCTAGATAGTGCACAAAGAGCGATACTGTTTATTATTTTTATAAATTGGTTAAAATTGTGGCTTGGATCACATTAATTAGTCCCTGATTGTTGTAACATGAAGTCGATAAACTGTTTATTTGTCACAGTTTTATAGTCACAAACATGGGTGCGAATATACACTTCAAATTAATTTAAACTTAACACCGGCCTGTAATGTAATGTCTGTTTGAACTCGCGTACTAATAAACTTTTCATTGAAACATAAGTAATGAAAGGATTTGTCAAATTTGTTCTATTGTGAAATGATATTGAAGATGAATACCATCTTGTATAAATGTGTCTTTATGTTACCTTACAAAATACATGTACGAGTATAAAATTATAATAGTGTATAGTGTATAGTTTTACGCTATATTGATTTGTGGTGTCAAACTGAAAATATAATATATGTTAGAAATGAATGTTCAGCTGTTTGTACGAGAATGCTTATTTTTTCTACTTATGACGGTTTATGACTGTGACAATTATTTTGTTACTTACTTCTTTAATTACAATGAAAGCATACTTAATTTATAAACTAATTATAAGCTAGCCTATTAAATAATCATGGCCTGTTTGTAAAATTATAAATTCTGTTCTGTTATATTCAATATCGGAAAAAAAGTTGTCTATAAACGTACGCACACATATTTCTGTCACTATATATGGTGCTTACATGAACCCAGCTTGGATCTTGTTTGAAAATGTAAAAAGACAACAACCTATTCTAAAATGTCAATGCAGCTTATGCTGTTTATACTGACAGGAAGTATATTGGTATCCAACTGTGTCAGACACCATAAAACTGATAAGGGGTCTGATAGAACAGCGCACAAAGGGCGATACTGTTTATTACTTTAATTATCACTTGTATAACTGCTTGGTTTAAATTGTGACTGGGATCACATTAATTAGTACCAGATATTGTGATAACTTCAAATCGATAAGCTGTATATATTTATCACAGTTTTTATTCACATACGAAGTTGTGAATTAAATTGACCTTATCATTCGAACAAAACATTTATAGTAATAATTTCGGTATGATCTAAGAAACTTTTCATTAAAACGCAATTAATAAAGATCGAAGCGATTTGTTAATTATATTTGTTAAATCATAAATGATAATTACGATGAATATTGTTTTGTATAAATGTGCCTTTACGACATATAATATGTATTTCAAGGTTATACGTATATGATATATGTATATATTAAGGGTTTGATTTGTGTTACGCTGAAAATACAAATTATTATTAGAAATTAACGACTATTTGTACGTGAATGCTTATAGTTTTTGACAATTATTTTGTGACTTAATAATAATTATCACAATGAAAATATACTTACCTTATGAAGTTAATAATTAACCATATGTACTGTTTTATTTAATCTGCTTCCAGTGGAAACAATAGTTAAATCTCATAAACAAGTCAAAGTTTTGTCAAAATATTTATTCAATCATCACATTCAAGTTTTTATAATATACATGTAGATTTATTATTTACCGAAAAGCGTGTACTTTCGATGTATTTATACAAATACATAAACATGCTGACAGACATTCTAACTTCAAATGCCCGTATATATTACTAATACGTACATAAAATATGGTTAAAACGGACAAAGGGGTCAATATTTAATTGAAAGAAAATGGGATGCGTAATCTATTTAAATACAACATCACTTCAGAGACTATAACGGTTATTATATATCAATGTTTATCAATCGCCGTAAACGACAAACAAGAAAAATCTGTCAAGCACATGTAATGAATAGGATATGACCCCATACGCTGCCATTTTGTTTTCCAATATAGCGGTGTACCGCTAGGGGGCGCTTAACTGGAAAGTCGCGAATTACCTGATACATTTGGCATGTGATGCTACTAGTATGACATTTTTAATGCAACAGGTCTGTAGAAACTCGGGTAATTACTTCAGCTTGAACTAATAGTCATTATAAAGGCTATATTTCTCCTTGTAACTTTGCAATCTGTTGAAACAAAATCTTAAATTAACCCCCTCAATCTGAATTTGCTAACTACGGAGCTGAGAGAACAATCAGACATTCCCTATTTTTTCAGTAAATGCTACAATCATGGCATACTGGCTTTGTTATCATTGAAGATAGAGTAATGATTCAGCATAAATTGACATTATATTTTGTCTTTAACAAATGAATGAACACTTCAGGCTAGTGAAGAAGATATCTACGCATTCTTACCAATACTATGAAATATATCAATAGCTCCATTTTTATTCGTTGACTTTAAGTCAACTGCTTTCTGTAATTCTTCAGTCATGACGCCGGTATTTTTTGTTTTCGCGAAATATGATTACCCGGTGCAACGTGAGAACTATCAGCTATGAGAATCATTAAACTGGTTTTCGTTCTAATTTGGGCGCATGAAAGAGCCTTCCCGGGTCCATTGAAACACCCCAATACACCCCAATAACTCTGAAACACCCCAATACACCCCAATAACTCTTAAATCACCCAAATACAACTCAATAATAATAAAATTAAACTTTATATTTGATGAAACAATATACATTTTGTATATATATAAAAACAAACGCAGATTCTAATAATATTTTACGCAAGATAAGATGTGAATTAAAATTGTTAAATTTGAGATGTTATATGAATGCGTGCATACAGAAATTCAGTATCAACCATCAATTAAGTCTCTGTCTGTCTGTCTAATTTGCAAATACTCATAAATACAAAATGAATGTAAACAAATAGACGAAGGATGTGTACTGAACGTTTAGAATGATTATTTGGTTGAAAATAAAACATTGAAATAGGTATTTTGTGTGCACTGGGTTAAGAGTTATTGGGGTGTATTGAGTTTGGTGGTCACTGGTGTTTTTAGAGTTATTGTGGTGTATACATAGTTCCCACATCTACAATATTTACCTCCCTTGGCAGCCATCTTTGTTGGCAAATTCATAAGCATTCTTAAAAGATAGTTATGTTTTCCTTTTGATAATTCTTAATGCAGGATATTTATATGTGACAACTACATTTTCTTAAACCTGATGTGCTTATGGCCTTAACAACTTCATTATTAAGTTATCTTTTATAAAACGAGTTATTTAATAACCAATTTTCTTATTTTTTTCTATTAAGCATATAAGAAATGTGCCAAGTAAGATGGCTGCCAAGGGAGGTAAATATTGTAGATATGGGAACTATGTATTGGGGTGTTTCAAGAGTTATTGGGGTGTATTGGAGTGTTTTAAGAGTTATTGGGGGTGTATATGATAACTGAACAAAAATCAACGTTTTTGTAAACAGTATCATTTTATGTTCCTAAATCTTGATCACTAGTTTAGAAAAAAATGGAAAATTCTCAAAAATTAGGAAAATATGGTTAATATTGGTGAACTTTTGTTCATATTCACGAATATGGGGCATACAGTAATTAAGCCACAAATATCAAACTTATAAATCTTAATTCATATTTTTCTTGCATAAAATAGGATTACGTTTGATTTTAGATACATTATTTCATTCTATAAAAGTTTAATTTTATTATTATTGAGTTGTATTTGGGTGATTTAAGAGGTATTGGGGTGTATTGGGGTGTTTCAGAGTTATTGGGGTGTATTGGGGTGTTTCAATGGACCGATTGGGAACCAGTATATAATTTTCGGCACTCATCATTGTCAGTCAAGCGCACACAAGTAATAAGGAAGTAAGCAAGCGTCTGGGATCGAAGAAGGAAGTAAACAAACTTTTGTAATAAATGAACTAAGTTTGTTCAACTTGTACCTATCTGTATACTATCAAGGACTTATATACATACATGTATGTATATAAGCCCTTGATACTATGCGTTTTTTAAAAAAAACTCTTGCTGAAAATATTGTAGATTTATGTAATTTAATTATTTCTAAACGTGGACTGTCCGGACAAGAATCGATCTTTTTTTGTTTTTTTGATTGAATGTCATGTTCCTGACAATGGTATGGACAGGTTATGACTTATATAATTATATGCATAAGATTTTAATTTGTAGGTGTTTGTTTGTGGAAAAGGTGCAAACATTTCTTTTGTAAGTTGGCATAATTGGTTCGACATAATTGGTTTGACCTAGTTCTGGGTCCCATAACTAAATTGGTCTTTTTTATTTCGTCTTGTTGACCATTTTAGTTATGGAATTGTCCTCTTACAAAGTCAACAGCTTAAGACGCTTGTTCATGCGTCTATTGAACTAGATCAATTTACATGCTTTCCGGAATGCTACGGACTTAATCCAAAGCATTTACGAGGAAATTTTGAAATTAAGATTAGTATGAAACATCGGCAAAATATTTGATAACTTTTGTCTGTTGAAGGTATATTTTTGGTCATATTGATAGATTATACTATAATTCATTGAATTGTACACAAGTTTTTGGGAAATTTGTGCGTTAAATAGGAAAACGAACGCGACTCAGATTGAGTCGTTTACCTGTTAGCTTTTAAAGAACAAGTGGCTTTGACGATGAACTGTAATGCAAACGTATCATCGTCAAAGACCCTTCGACTAGGTTTGACCAAGGACTTACATACATACATGGATTCGCAACTGCTAAAAATAGCTCAAACGATATCGTTCGGCGATCCCACAATGCATTGCTGTATACTCGGCAATGTCCGACAGCTGTAATTGGGTGTTTACTAGTTTTATTGTACTAAAATAACTCTGGCAATTGGGCAAAGGATTCAACAAATTACTTTAAGATATTGAGATACATTTATTATCCACAAAGTCTAAGTATAAGCATTGAAAAAGGCATCAGTCAAACATTTTAAATTCCAAGATGGCGGACATCTATTATAATCCTTTCGTCTCTGAGATTAAACATTCGGAATACCACGGATATTTTCGCTGTTATTATCATTCGGATTATCACGGATATTTTCATATTTTCGCTTTTGTAAACAATAGTTTGTATTCCCGTTGATTCACGTCTTATTATCGCGGGATTTGATTACTTTAAACTGTTAATACGGAAGTTGCGAATCCATGTATGTATATAAGTCCTTGGTTTGACATAGATATACTATAGCCACTTTATAATTGAAAATCTTTGTTTCGGACTAAAAATCAAGGACTTATATACATACATGGATTCGCAACCGCTAAAAATAGATCAAACGATATCGTTCGGCGATCCCACAATGCATTGCTATATACTCGGCAATGTCCGACGGCTGTATTTGGGTGTTTACGAATTTGATTATACTAATAAAACTCTGGCAATTGGGCACGGGAAATTGGTAAAGGATGCAACAAATTCCTTAAAGATATTGAGATACATATATAATTCACAAAGTCTAAGTATAAGCATCGAAAAAGGCATCAGTCGAACATTTTAAATTCCAAGATGGCGGACATCTATTATAATCCTTTCGTCTCCGAGATGAAACATTCGGAATACCACGGATATTTTCGCTGTTATTATCATTCGGATATCACAGATTTTTTCGTATTTTCGCTTTTGTAAACAATAGCTTGTATTCCCATTGATTCACGTCTTATTATCGTGGGATTTGATTACTTTAAACTGTTAATACGGAAGTTGCGAATCCATGTATGTATATAAGTCCTTGTAAAAATGTACTGCGATATAGGAAAATATGGAGAACCCAAAAAAATCTTTGTTTCAGACTGAAACACAGGGGGGCGTAGTGTACCTGTGATAATGATTTGGTCAATTTATGACGAAATTCATGTTTACTTATACTATGTACCACTGTGGACTGAAAGTCTGAAAATTTATAATTTCGAGTTCTAACCACAAATTCGATATACATGCAGTTTTTTTAAATACGTAATAAGACAGATAAAAATCGGGACTTTATGATTTATCTTTACTTCAATATGAGCAGGATTTCGGTATTAGCATGTTCGATATGATAAGTTTCAACTGTATAATAGTTCAGGGATGCTAGATTACATAGCATCCCTGAATAGTTCAATGACTGATAATACTATAATCTTACAATGTACCAATGTTGCATGTTTGCTATTTAGACAACAGGTAGAAAATTTATATATTTTTAACTAAAAAAAGCATGTCATATGAAATAAGATACATGTATTTGCTTAATTTTCTAACTTGACAATGTTTTTGTTTCCAGGTTAGACATGGCTTTCAGAGAAGTGGACCTATTGTTTTTCTTGGGTTTTCTTGGCCTATGTCAGATTTATGCTTCAAACGTGTATGTTATGAATCAAGCAGGTAATTTTTTATGTTGTTGAATGTTTATTATGCCCGGTTTCAAAGAGTATACCAATTTGCACATTGTTGATCCATCTGTAATCAAACCTTGTCCGGCAATGACTAGAGAACTATTTTGCCTAAGCTCCTCAGATTTGCAGGGCCTTTATTCCTTCCATAACAGAGGCCGAAATTCGGCGACTTCCCAATTGCAAAAAGTCTGTTTTTTTCCAATTTGAGGCAAGAAATTCCCAAAAATACAATGCTATTCTAACTCAGTTGTCTAAAACCTTCTCAAAATTTGGCCAAATATCACACTTGAATTTCCAAAAATGAAAGGCTAATTAAGGCCCCTTCCCAATTCTTGGGAAAAAAGGCCCTGATTTGATTGGGAGGTTGGTCATCAATTGTAGAGGTCAAGGCCATACTATCCAGTTGACTTTTAAGGGGCAACCATGTTCCACTAACACTTCTTGTTTACAATTGTATGTAAGACAGTAATCACTAAGTTGTAATAATGATAAAACTTTTCAGCTCACCTGATTCATTTTAGGATAAGTGAATGTCCGTCGTCCGTCCACAATTAGTTTGTTTACACTCTAGCAACCGCAACTCTTTACGAATCTTGATTGAACTTGCTCACAATGTATATGGTCACAATGTCTCGGCTAAGATCGATTATGGGCAAAATCTAATTATAACTTCTAGAGTTATGGGCCCTTGAATTACAAAATTTGCTATATTTAGCTTGTTTACACTCTAGCGCCTTCATTTATTCACCAATCCTGATCATATTTTCAGTAAATGTGTATTATAACCAAAAGATCTTGGACAAGTTCAATTATGGGCAATATCAGACCAGAACTTCAAGAGTTATGGGCCCTTGACTTTGAAAATTTACTATATTTGAGTGTGTTTACACTCTAGCGCATTCATTTATTCACCAATCCTAATCATATTTTCAGTAAATGTGTATAACCAAGAGATCTTGGACAAGTTGGATTATGGGCAATATCGGACCAGAACTTCAAGAGTTATGGGCCCTTGACTTTGAAAATTTGCTATATTTTAGCTTGTTTACACTCTAGCACCTACATTTATTCACGGATCCTAATAGTATTTTCAGTAAATGTGTATAACCAAAAGATCTTGTACAAGTTCGATTATGGACGGAATCGGACCCAAACTTCAAGAGTTATGGGCCCTTGATTTTGAAAATTTGCTATGTTTTAGCTTGTTTACACACTAGCGCCTTCATTTATACACCGATCCTAATAATATTTTCAGTAAATGAGAATAACCAAAAGACCTCAAACAAGTTCGAATATGGGCGGAATCAGACTCATCTTCAAGAGTTATGGGCCCTTGACTTAGCAAATTTGCTATATTTTAGCTTGTTTACACTCTAGCGCCTTCATTTATACACCGATCCTAATAATATTTTCAGTAAATGAGTATAACCAAAAGACCTCAAACAAGTTCGATTATGGGCGGAATCGGACCACATCTTCAAGAGTTATGGGCCCTTGACTTAGCAAATTTGCTATATGTTAGCTTGTTTACACTCTAGCACTTTCATTTATTCACCGATCCTAATCATTTTTACAATGAATGTGTATGACCTTATGGTTTTGGACATGATAAGTTGTGGGTGGAATCGGACCACAACTTCAAGAGTTATGGACCCTTGGATTAGAAAATTTGCTACGTTTTAGCTTGTTTAACAGTATTATACCTTCATTGTTGGTTTTGATCTCAAAATCTACGTAAAAATGAGTTTTACGAGATGGAAACTATATTACCTGGTCATTGATTATTGGCCTTGGTTCTCAGGTGAGCGATAAAGGGCCAATGTGGCCCTCTTGTTTATCTCACACCCAGGTATAGCTTTGCTATATAGACTAGACTGTTCTGCGTTCATTAACCTTCAACAGGCAGTGTTTTGTCCTCCTGGTTTTGTACGGTCCTGTCTGTTGGGGGTTTTGGGAATGATGGGATTTTTTATGGAACTTAAAGAAATGCTTTCATTGATATACATACAATGTAACCTCTCCAAAGCAACACCTTTTTTTTGAGTAGCAAAATTATATTGTTGTTGAGAGGTTATTGCTCTAGAGAGGCTAAATTAATAGTTAAATTGTGCTGTGGGGAAAATTCATGCTGTTGCTGAAGGGTGGTTGTTGTTCAACAGAGGGCCACTCTGGAGAGGTTGTACTGAATATAAACAAATGTTATACTGATTTTTATTGTTCTCATTTCATCTGTATATTAATTCATTCTAGTCACAGATTATCACTCAGACTATCCATTGTTATGTTACTTTGGTATGGACCATGACTGGCCAGATAATGGTACTTTGCATCCAGCTATGAATCCTTCTATATGTAAGTATAATGAAAGAGGTCACTATTGAGTTTATGTAGTGATAAAATGGATATTTGTTAATTGGAAAATTTGCAATAAAAATTTCATACTGTGATTTTCTTAATGAGGTACTTGTAGCTTATATTGTATTAGATGACTGAACATTCATCATGATTCATGAGTATATTGCTCAGATTGTTAGAAGGAACAGTTCGCAGGTTTAATGACCAATACATCTTGATTAACTGATATAGTAGAAAAAGTGTTTATTAGCACATCAGATCCAGGAATGGAAGTTGAACAAATTACTTTATCTAAGGTTACAAAGTCTTGGAAGAAACATAACAGTCAACATCTTTTATTGTAGGTTAATGTGCGGGTTGAATTCCTATATGTAATTGTTAATTTCTGTAATAATATAAAAACAAGACATAATACTATGATAACAGGATTGATAATAATATAATAATAATAAAATAATAATAATAAAGGCTTTATTTTAAGAGGCTACACATTTGGGTTTCCCCAATCTTCCATGTGGGCCTCTCAACAAACATGAAAACATATTATACAATGAATATTAAACATGAATGAAAATAAAACAGCATAGAAATGTTGTTAAATCATAAAATTGTGAAATAACAATGGTTTACTTAATAATACAGTGATAAGGTGAATTTTATTCACTAGAGAACTTCCACTCAAGATATAACTTTTTGAAAGCTTTCAATGACGTTTGTTTTCTGATTTGGATAGGGATATTATTCCATAATTTAGGTCCTGCATAATCCAGAGACTTCAATCCTTGGTTTTGGAATATTAAGTTGTTCTTGAATTGATGAACGTAAATTAGTATTATTGGTATATATATATATTTGAATTTTTCAGTTAAGTATTCTGGGCACATATTGTTAAGAGCTTTGTAGACTAAAATAACTTTGGTATATTCAACTCTCTCACTAAATTTCATCCATTTACAGGGTTCTCAATAAGTTTGTGGCCAACAGGCCCAAAAGCTAGACTAACAGGCCTGCTAGGGGGGGTCCGGGCATTTTCTAGTAACATTTTATACACTTTTGAGGTTCCTAACCGACCTAAAACATTTCTAAGCAGCTAAATTGGCCTGCAGCCTGCTGTTATTGAGAACCCTGCATTTAAGTTCAGCAAACAATTCAGCAGACGGTGCATCAAATGGTTTGTCAAGTATGATACGAGCTGCTCTTTTTTGAAACTTAACAATGCTATTTTGAAGGTTGTCACTGCAAGTTCCCCAAATTGAACAACAATAATCAATGTGGGGCAGAATGTAAGCATTGAAAAATAATTTTCTAGAATATAAATTTAAGTACATTTTAATTCTTAACAAAAGATGTAAGAGAGAACTGCACTTTTAAGTACTTGCTCAACCTGTTTTTTCCAGTTTAATATTTGGTCAACAAAGACACCTAACAGTTTTTCTTGTGTAGAAAGTTCAAGGACTTGGTTATTCAATATAAACTCAGTTAAATTTTTGTCTGATAAACTATTGTAGTGATGATTTGAAGCAGATAATGTACATGGCTTTAGTTTTTTTAGCATTTGGAATCATGGAGTTCATACTACACCGTTTCTCTATGATAGTAAGTTGAGATTGAAGAGCTTCATGTATACAGTTGATTGATTTACCAATGACTGTGACAGTAGTGTCATCATCAAACATATCAAATACAGTTCCATCAGCTGAGAGTGGAAGGTCATTGATATACATTATAAAAAGTATTGGACATAAAACTGAACCTTGTGGGACACCTGCAGATATTTCTAGAGGTTCAGATAATTTATCTGATATTTTTACTTTTTGAAAGCGGTCATGCAGATAAGATGTCATCCAGTTGATAGAATTTTCACTGAATTTATAGCATTTGAGTTTTTCTAGAAGTAAATTATGATTTATCAAATCAAAAGCTTTAGTAAGGTCCAGAAATATCGTACCTACAAGATTGTTATCATTAATAGCATTTAGCCAGTAATCAATAATTGAAGTACTAGTTAGATCTGTTTCACTTGAATGAAATTTTCTGAAACCTGATTGATGATTATTCAATAAATTATTTTCTTCAAGAAAAAAATTTAAGTGGTTTGAAACATGTTGTTCAATAATTTTTGATAGGACTGGTAAAATTGAAATTGGTCGGTAGTTGCTTTTGTCTGATCTTTGGCCCTTTTTGTATATCGGTGTAATTTTTGCTACTTTAAGACTCTTAGGAAATTTGCCTTTTGAGATACATAAATTAAAAACATGCATTAATGGTAAAGAAATTACATCAGCACTAATTATTAAAAACCTAGGTCCTAAGTCATATCAAGTCCTGTTGATTTCTTTGCATCTAATGAAAGCAACTCTTTCTTAATGAACTGGTCAGTAATGGGTGGAATTTCAAAATAATTATTGTGAGATAATTTAGTGTTGACATAGTTTTCTATTGTTAGTCTTGAGTCTTCATCTAACCTGGTTTCAACTTTCGGGACTGACTTAAAAACACTTGTCTGAAACTTGTCTTGGATTGTCTGAATTAGGTTAATTTCAAACCCTTTGCCTTAAGCTACACTTGTTTATATATATTAGAAATTACCATTATTATATACATACATTTACCCAACATGTCATGTTTTGTGTGGTATTCCAATTTTATTCAAGTGAAAATTTTACCTGGTGGCATTACATGTATTGTATTACCACAACTACTGAAGTTATATGCATGCAACCTATACTTAATGATCAGTATGTAATTTTTCATTTTTCAGGTACACACATGATCTTTATAAGCTCTTCTACTGCTGACTGTAAGTTAGCACCTGCTGATCCACATGCAGTGACACTATACTTCAATAAGATTCCAATTCTGAGGAAAATGAATCCAAATCTCAAAATCATGTTATCTAATGGTGGTGGTGATTTCTCACTGGTTCTAGCAAGTAGCAAAAATCGTACTATGTATGTATAACTTATATATTACTGATATATTTGCCTCTGAAACCAATGTGTGCATGACCTGTGATAAAACAAGATAAATGTTTAATACTTAGATTTTTATTCATATAAAATGCTTAAATCAATGAGACAAATTGCGAAATAATCTTGAAAGATTGATATAAAGATAACAGAAATATAGAGTATAAATCTTAAATTAATACTGACAGTACTGTAAGTTTGACGCTCAGAGATACTTGTCATGAAATTGTTAGATCCAAACAATTTGCTGTCATTGTTTAAGAAATGTCAACAAAAAATATCACCTACTTAGTTAACTGGTGCAGTTAGATCAGAAAAGAATAAACTTTGTTCATGTTCATGACCAAGTGATTTTATAAATAGATGAAAGGTAAGTTTAATTCTTTCCTAAGAAATCTATTAAAAGAATAAAGTGTTTAATGGTTTCGAGTCTAAATCTTTGTTTGGTTTTCCAGATTTGTTGACAGTGTAATTCCGTTTCTCAAGAAGTATGACTTTGATGGATTAGATATTGACTGGGAATTCTTTGGATGGAATGGTCTTCCGATACAACAGAGAGCCAACTTTACATTAATGATGCAAGTAATAACATTTTTATGTTACATTATATTAAATTTTAATTTGGCTGAAAATAAAAAATAAATTGTTTGGAGTGCTCCTACTACTCATGAAAATCCTAGCAAATAAAATCAAATGATTTTTTGGGTGAATTTTTTTTACTAGTGTTACATAGTAAAACAAATAAAATCCCTACCTTCCTACCCAGTGCTAAAATTCTGGGTTGGAGCACTCCAAACAAACTTATTTTTATTTTCAGCCTTATATAAAAGTAATATTGTTATTGAACAGAAAACTCCAAATCCCCTGAAGAATTTTTCAACAAAGATCTCTTCTTTAAACATGGAAAGAATATTAATTGGTTAATACTTGGTTTTGTAAAAGTAAAATTGAAAAAGTTTTTCTTAAGTATTAACCAAAAATAATTGTAATGAGGATACAATAGTAAGACAAATGTTTTTCAGCTTAAAGTAGGTTTTTATACCTTCAGTGAACATTCATCAAAACGCGGACATATTTTGTTAGTTGGCAAATTTTACAGTAAATTTTATCTTCCTCTGGCCATCAATTTCTTTATGAATTTCAATATTTGCCATATTATACTGTTTTCTCATTTTCCTCAGTCATTAAGGGAGAAGTTTGACCTTGAAGCAAGAACTGGTGGTAAGAAATACATTCTGTCAGCTGCCGTAGCTGCTGGACGTGCCGTCATGGAGATATATGATGTTCCTGCTCTAGAAAAGTAAGTCAAATAAACAAACAAAGTCTTTACCAGACTTATCTCCCTTGTTGAATGTAAATCACTACTCTCACAAAAATCTCCTCTTGATTGCCCTCGTAGTAAATTATTAATCAACTATTCAATATTAGGTATATTTTCACTTCATAAGCAGGGCCCTGAAGTTCACCAAGATATTAATAAAAAACACAAAATTTGGCCATTATGAAAACACGGCCTTTATGAAAAAACTTGGCTATTATGAGATTCGGTCATTCTGATTGGCTGTCTTGCTCTGCTTTCGGCCTCAGGCTAATATGGCAATAACAAGGTCGTTATGAATACACTTACTTATTAACATTATAGTAATCTACTGACTTTCAACATAAAACAAATGTCATTCCGACAATTACTTTACAATACAATAAATGAGCTGTAGATTTGAACAGGGTTGTATTATGTAATTTTTTTTTTCAATTCATTAAGGTAATTTTGGTAAATTTGTGTCTTAAATAGAATGAATTATGATTTTAACATCACTGGTCTATTATTACTGCCAGTGAAATGAATTTTGCTTTGTTCGATCATGCATTTGCACGAACAATATTTACCTAGATGGAATATAGTGTCCCAGCTGGACTTGTTCGACTCTCTCAGAAAGCCTTGTGTTCAGTTGTATGCTATTTTGTTTTTTAGTAATTTTATACTTTAATGTACATTTCAGAACTGTGGACTTTGTGAATTTGATGGGTTATGATTATAATAGTTATGCCTTGTATGATCCTGTCACTGGTTACAACAGCCCTCTATATCCAACAGATTGGATGAAGAAGATTGTTATAAGAGCTGGCAATGTTGTAAGTGAATAGTTGTGAACTTCAAACATTTCTTTACGATCAGTTGATATGGTTTATTTTCAATACATTGGACTTTATAGTCCATGAGTACATAGTAGACAAAATAACATTGAAACAAATTTAAACATAAAAGTCAATGGGAATGGTAATCTGCTAAATTAACATCACATTTAAACAAATTTAAACATATAAGTCAATGGGAATGGTAATCTGCTAAATTAACATCACATTTAAATAAATTTAAACATATAAATCAATGGGAATGGTAATCTGCTAAATTAACATCACATTTAAACAAATTTAAACATATATTAAGTCAATGGGAATGGTAATCTGCTAAATTAACATCACATTTAAATAAATTTAAACATATAAATCAATGGCAATGGTAATACTGATTAATATTGATATACATTAAAAATTTTTGCTAATATAATGATGATAAACATACGTTCAATGACAACAACAATACTGAATGAATAGTACATGAAAAATACTTTCAGAATTAAAATTGATATACATATATATACATGTAGAAAAGTAAATCAAAAGACATTGGAACATTCAGCCAATACATGCATAACATCCTATTACAGCAAATATTGTTGAAACAATGCTGGCATTATAGACATTACTTAATATATGCTTTTTAACATTGAGACTGACTGAATATAAACGTTTTTACAGATTTTATTGATTGATGATTTGCATCATTACGTTTTTTTCCCAAACTCATTTTGTATGCATGAATTTTGATGTGAACCTAAGAACTGCAGTTTTCTACATCTGCCATCCAATTGTTGAACTAGTTTCTGTTTCATGTTACAGTGCGAGTCTATGTAAGTTCCATGAGTACTTTAAGCACTTTGATTTATACAAATTCTTTTAGACGGTTGACAGCATTGTGAAGATTGATCTTTGCTATTTTTCTTCAAATATTGATGATGAATTCTTTGCTTGTAACTTTTCATTATGGGTATTGATCTATTTATTTCCCTCGCTACAGGGCTGGTCATCATATGAATGGCTGAAGCGAGGAATGCCAAAGAATAAAATAATGGTTGGTATACCTACATATACGCATACATGGACATTGGAATTTCCTGAAAAATATCATAACTTACATGCACCTGCAGTTGGTGTAGGGAAGGGTTGTGATGAATGTAAATATCCTTGGGTAAGTTGATTATTTTTCTCTGGCCAAAATTTGTTGCTTTCCAGTTAGGGCTGAGTATCGATAAAAATTATCAACACAATATTTGTATCGATACAGAATGATCGATATCCGATATATCATTTGATGTTCAATATTGAAATAAAATCAGAAATACTGCGAAACATTGACTGTACTGGCACAGGTACTTGACACAAACTCAAATTTTGGCTGCATAGGATACTTATATACCTAATATTAATGGAAGGTACCTAACATTTATTCAGCAGGCATGCCAAACATTCTTGTGGTTGACAGCAGGTAGGCTTGATATATGTGTCACAACTTTTTATTTGACGAAAATTCACAAAACACGGTCCAAAACATGTTTTTAAAATTCTTTTTTGTTTTGATTGATACGTTAACGTTGATACGATATATCAACCGAACCCTATATACCGGTATTGGATACGATACGTGAACCGGTACTCAGCCCTATTTCCAGTGTACTGCATATATATCATTTTATTTTACTATGTTTAAAATAATCTGTTGTTTATTATTCTAATTCTTATTGTATATGATGCAATAAAAATGGGTATTCAGATACCATACTATTACTACACTGAAACCGTACTATACCATGCTATTACGATACTGTTACTACACTGTTGTCATATTGTTACTACATTGTTGTAATAGTGTTACTACACTGTTGTCATATGATTAACACAGTACTGTATACGTCTTAATATTGGCGCTCGTTTTATTTTGGCGATATTGGCGGTCAGCATCGGAACCGCCAAATCTAGACCGCGCCAATATAAAACCACGCCAATAATGAACACTGCTAATTATTTTGTCAAAGAAAATTATTGTAACTTTTGTTATCAAAAGGTGTAACTAACACTTTTTTACGTTACTATTTGTTTGTTTAGTATGTTTGTACATGTATTATTATTTGTTTACCTTCATCAGTTAAAGTACATGCATTACGTTTATTGCCTTAGGGTAAATCTTAATTGAAACAAGGTAAAATCTAAACGATTCAAACAATACAGCTTATTTGTCACACCATATAAAACTTATATTGTCGGCACAGACTAAATTAAACCCGGTATAATAACAATCTTTGTCAATTTAAGATAATCATTGAAACAAATAATCACTTTTAGCCATTATGTGTTAACTCTTGTTTGATCCCAAGTAATTACCAACACTTTGGTTTATATGTAACTTATTCTTGCTGTTTTTACATTTATCTTGATACGATAGTAGTTAGAAAGATATTTGGTAAAATAGTCTAACTATTTCCCTTGAAAATGGTGGAAACTCATTTTCTTAAGTGTTTTAATATTGGGGCTTAAAAAGACGGGACATGGTTTTATTTTGGCCGTTGGATATGAAACCGCCAAATATAGAACCCACCAATTCATGAACGTCTTAAAATGCCAAATTTTGCACCCGCAGAATTAAAGATGTACACAGTATTACTATACTATAACCACACAGTTACTACGTTATTACCGCACAGTTACTATGCTATTACCACACAGTTACTATTCTATTAGGCCATCCTTAAAAAAAACGTTTGTTTGCTGTAACCCGACCCAGAAAATTTTCAGCGTGTAGGTAGGTAGGATTTTTTTTTCCGCAATTTATTCTTACATTTAACCCAAAATACATGTCAGTATGCTATTTCCAATGAAAAAAATAAAATAAAAATCATGAGAGGCCAAAAAAAAGTTGGGTAGGGACTATTTTGATGGGTAGGTAGGGTTATTGCAAACAACTTGTATTTTTGGATGGCCTTACTGCACTGTCACCACACCATTACAAAACTGTTACCATACTTTTACAGCACTGTTTCCATTCTTTATCACAATTAATGTACCATACTATTTCTACTCTGTTACTTTTATGTTATTTACAACAGCTATTTATTTTCTTTTGAAGGTTTGTAATAAATTGAGATCACCGAATACAACAAATGTTTGGGACAGTGATGCTGCTGTACCATATTTATATTATGACAATCAGTGGGTTAGTTATGATAATGAACTCAGCCTAAAACTAAAGGTATGTACGTAAATCAATAACTGAGGAGGAGCAGGGGTGTAGGGGTAGAGCATTGGACTCCTAACCCAGAGGTTGTGGGTTCGAATCCCGTCAGTGGCGGATTTGACCGGAACATTCACAATCCCTTCTTTCAGTACGAGTACTGGTCAGAATCCAGGAAGCAGTTATCGAGAGTAGTTAATAAAAGTTGTAAGAACATGCTCTAATAAATAAGTTTAAACTATGAAGTAATAATGATATGGTGATTAATGACTCTCTATATGAGGGGAGATAACTTAAATCTTCAAGTCTACTGGCCACAAAATGTCCTGAAAAAATTGAAATATCATTTGCATTATAATGTAACCAGACCTATATTTGATTGCTTTGATGAATTTTTCTTCAATATCTTGTAGTATATCAGCTCAAATGATTTTATAAAAAGATGTTTTAATTAAATGGAATTAAATACTTTCTGACCATGCCTTATAAAGAATCAATTTGTGTTAATAAATCAATTATTTGTTTCTTGTTTGTAATTATGCTCACATGTATGTTTTATTTTCAGTCTGATTGGATTTTACAAAATGGTTTTGGCGGGATTATGGTGTATTCATTAAACAGTGATGATTTAGATGGAAAATTTTGTGGTCAAGGAAGATTCCCTTTGATAAGTACAATAAAGGCTGCGATTAATAACCATACATCGGTGAAAAATAGAGGCAATTTCTACCCTTAATTAGAGATTTCAGGATGATAATCATACAGATATGTAATTTAAGCAGGCATCATTGACCATTACTTTTCACCATCTGGATATTCCCTGACAATATGTCTAACTTTGTTACACTGATTCTTGGCTTTTTTTACAAATTTTATTCATTGACATGCATTTATATGATTGATTACTGTATACTGGTGAGCTGGTAATGCTTAGAGATAATCTTTACAAATCTTCCTGTGAAATATGTTTGAATGAGAATCATTGTGTGTTAATTCATGTGCTCAGTGTTATCATGTGTTCATGTGGATAACAGACCCTAATACAAACTTTTAATGACTATGAACTTAAGTTATAGGTACCTGACTCTTAAAAATTGTGCTATTGAAATAATAATAAACTTCATAAGATATTAAATTTCAACCAAACCAAATTTTGAAATGTTGGACCCGTTAATTTGACTTTATATTATACTGGAAGATTATTTTACTGAACTAGTTCTCTCCCTTTTCTATGAAAATATAGTATTTTTGTCAAGCCCGCCTGCGGTGAGCTCGACATAGTCGCCACAATGGCGGTTGCGTGTCTGTACGTTAGTTAGTTAGTGAGTGAGTGAGTTAGTGTGTCCGGGCTGTATCTCCCTTATGCATTGACACTTTTTAAAATAACTTGGCGTAATTGTTAAGCACGATGAGACGGTGTGCAGTGCGCAAAATCCAGGTCTCTAGCTCAAAGGTCAAGGTCACACTTAGAGGTCAAACGTCAAAAATGAGCATTACAGACCTTGTCCGGGCTGTATCTCCCTTATTCATAGAAACTTTTTAAGATAACTTGGCATAATTGTTAAACACCATAAGACGATGTGCAGTGCGCAAAATCCAGGTCTCTAGCTCAAAGGTCAAGGTCACACTTAGAGGTCAAACATCAAAAATGAGCATTATAGACCTTGTCCGGGCTGTATCTCCCTTATGCATAGAAACTTTTTAAGATAACTTGGCATAATTGTTAAACACCATGAGGCGGTGTGCAGTGCGTAACTACTCACAGGATTTCAACGAAACTTCACAGAAGTAATAAGTAGATAGCCTAGTTATGCATGCTTAAATCATTTTTCATTTGGATTGATTTTCACTGAGTTATAGCCCTTTGTTTTTTTCTACAGTATATACAATAGGCAAATTTTGTCCTGACTATTTCTCATTGACTACTGCCAGGAATTCTATAAAACTTCTCAGAAGTGATAAATAGTTAGCCTAGTTGTGCATGCATTAAGCTTGTCTTGGTTGGTTAAATTTTCACTGAGTTATGGCCCTTTGTTGTTTTTTATACAGTGTATATACAATATCTCAGTAACTACTCATAGGAATTCAATGAAACTTCACAGAAGTTATAAACAGTTAGCCAAGTTGTGCATGCAATAACCAGGTTTTGTTTGGATTAATTTTCACTGAGTTATGGCCCTTTGTTTTATACAATTAGTTAAATTTTGCCCGTACCATTTCTCAGCAACTACATGCAGGAATTCAGTGAAACTTCTTAGAAGTGATAAGTAGTTTGCCAAGTTGTGCATGCCCACAATAGGTTATGTCCAAGTAAATTTTAATGATATGGCCCTTTGTTATTTTTTATATATAATGTATATTTAGAAACTGGTCAGGATATATCTTAGCAACAATTTGCAGGTATTAAAAAATGAAAATGCATTATATTTCCCTCTGTAAAATGTAACAACTGTGTCAAGGCCGCATCTGGGGGTATTCATCACCTTTAGTGATAGTTCTAGTTATTATTGTTTTCAATGTTAAAATTCCATTATTTAGCATATAGCTAGCCTATAGACACTATGTGCATTTACATAGATGATCCACCCCTGTACTGCATGTCAAACATTTGTTGATGATGTTTTTTTGTACACACGCCTACTTTTGTACACAAGCCTACTTTTCTCGGGGATTTACCTAAAATGTTTTAGGACTTTTGACCTTAACATGCCTTGTACATTTGTGGGACCAAAATTTATTTATGTACATGTTTTGTTATTTTTTGTCATTTGTTGTGTTTAGATACCCTTGTTTCAAATACACAGAATACCTAGGATGGTACTTCTATGTTAAAAATATCTCTGGTCAGGCTTAAATAAAATGTACTTTTTTATGCTGCCGACCAATTCCTCCAAAAATCTGCTGGTTTCACAAAATTTAATCAAAAACAATATTTTTTTATTCATTCATAGTTTTGTGTGTGAATTTAAATCAAATAGATCTATGCATGATGTTTTTTTTTCAACCTACAATGTACTTGCTCAACCCAATAATTACGGGTCTAAAGTGGAAAACAAACAAACGATAAGGATATAGCCTCAGGATAGAGACGAAAGATGGTTATGTTTTTAAAACTTTTACATTTTGTAAATATTGTTATATGTATGCAAATTGTATATACTAGCATGTATAAACTTGAGTTTTCAAGATCATCGATGAAGTGATCGTACAGGAAGCTGCATGTGTGTATATTTTCATGTGATTTACACCTCATGTTTTCTACGTTCCAATAAATATAACTGAAACTAACACTTGGTTATGTATCAAATCCCCATTAGCTTTTTGGATGTTAAAATTGAAGCAGGTCTTATTTTACCTAGAAATATGTCCTGTCAGTTTGTCCTGTCAGTGAAACTGACTTACTTTTTTAATCATGAAGTACAATGTATATGTCATATAAAAATGTAGCACAGTATGTTTTCAATGATATTGCAAAAAGGAAGAAAAAGCATCTGACAACATTTCTACGAGATGTGGCTAAAGAAAGGCATTATGTAAATGTTGTTTTAGAGCAAATAAAATACACTGAACACCAAAAGAAAGTTCACACTACATTTTTATACTATAGCAAGGATTCTTGAATGTTGAATTCTACTCATGTTTTCATACTTGTATGAACTGAGACATTGAAATAAACTTGAAATAAACTTGTGAATATACAATTTCATTAGATTAACAAAATCCTTATCACATGTGATGACAGAATTATTTCCTATACTTAAGCAATTATAAATTATCATCTTTTGACACAAATTTATAATGCACTCCAAATTTAGAATGCCATATAAAATCTAACGTGACCACCTTGTGCTTCAATAAACTGAACACTGGCGCAGGGAGCGAACAACATTATGTAACAGGAATACTGTTCCATTCTTGAATCAACAGTTGCATTGCATACTTAGATATGTACTTCAAACTTCAAAGATTCATTAATTGATCTATTCAGAGAGTAGCCAGTCGTCACCTGAGAATAATAATGAGCTAACACCATTTTTACTATTTCGAGAAAAAGCCCAACAAACATTCAAAGTCAATTGCAAAACATGGCGTAAGCGTAAAATGTGCATCGAAAAACTTTTTAACGGGGCTTCCAATTGCTTTGCTAAGACACGGGCACAATGAGATACAATGTAGCTCTTTCTGAGACGAATCCAACGATGTAAAGATCTCAAAATCTTCAAAATGGTAGATAGCTGACTATAAGATTAAGGCAACACAGTGTTTCAAAGAAATTGCAATGATAATACAAACAGGGAGAAGATGTGTTACAGTGTATAGTTATGTTAAATTTATTTACGACAGACGTGACCACTTTAGTAAAAGCGTTCTGGGTAACAACATATTGATGCCTCATCGAAATATACAGTCCTTGAATCTATTTTGATTTGAATCCATACAGAGTAAATTTGGTGAAACAATATATTTTTGCTTTTTAAATACAAGGTATACAGATAGAAAGACAACATGTTCGTATGTGTTTAATGCACATATATGTATAATATATAGGTGCTGCAAGTTTTTTTGTGTCAGAATGTCTTTTAAAAAAATATTTTAACAATTTGCTCTTCAGAAGTGCAGTTTTCATTCTTGACGTCGTTTTAGTAATTTATAACATGTATTATAATGGTAAATCATCGTGTGTGTGGTAAAAAGCAAGAATAAGCGGAAAGGATGAAAGGTCATTACCTCAATAATGTCATAAATTACTTAAATGATGTCAAGAAAGAAAAATGCACTTTTATTTTCAAATATGTATTAAAGTGTACATCTTTGATCTACACATATATTATGTATCTACCTGCAATTTAACGGGACATTAAACATGTAAGAAAGTGCTACCTTTCTGGCCAGCCTGTATATCCATATAGTATGCATACATGTATCAAAGTCTGAATTTGTATTTTTCACTGATTTTGATCTGTTTATTCATATAAACTACACTGTTTACTGATAGTCCATATACTAGTATTTCAGTATCAACATAGGTACTGTTGGATTGTTTTCATTGCACAAAAATATATAATTTTCGACAAGCGTTTACTACATTACAGACTGATGATAATAAATAAGCACCATTGATGATATACGCAGTACTTGAATGGTAATGAATATATATATATATATATATACATGCTATACATGTTTATACCGTATTTAGATACGACTTAAAGCCATACCAAATTCGTTTAGCGTTCATCCTAAGTTAGAAAACCTATCTAGCTATCATGGGAGAAGAAACGATGCAACAACAAATCACACTGACTCCTATCCTCATCACTGTCATCAGAATATGACAGTCAAATATAGCTTTCATGCATTGTCAATCATAATAACTTACTGAAATAACTGAAAACATGTTTGTGCAAAAGAAAAACTACAACTGAGCTTATATTTAGTGTCAATATTTATTATCATACCCAATCTTTATAAATCTTATTGAATAAGTGCAGAGAATGATGTGTTTCTAAAAAAGTTCTCCAGTCACATAAACCCACTTTTATAACCCATGAAATACAGTTTTCACCGTGCCATGACATGACACAAGACTAGTGTTTTTTTCTTACTCCAAAGACTCAAACCTAGTCGTCGGCGGACGCTAAATGGAGAAACGATTTGGTACGGTTAAATCGCACGCTGTATTAAATGGTAAATATGGTGATTGATATGTGGCTTTTCGTATTTTATTAATACGTATCTTTGCTAAATTGTTTTTCAGAATATGTGCGATATTCATATAGATTATCTGTACTATGTTTTATTTATCATTTGATATCGTTTGTACTAAATTTTGCCATGTAGTTGATGCATATATTCTAAATAAATAATGATAATATTATTAAAAAACTAGTGTCCCTGAATGTTTGCAATTACTCTCGTACATTTAAGAACAGTATCCTCTCAGATAAATACAGTCAACACTATAAAAAAACTATCCTTGGGAAATACAAAATGTGGCCTTCATTGACTGATGGCCTAATTAATTTGGATGTCGTTTTTGTTCTTAATAACCATTATTAGAGGAAAAAATTCTCAAAAGAGGCCTAGTTAACGAATAACGTGGACCCAAAAAGTAACAAGGCGTGTCATATATCAAAATGTTTGGGAAGGTTTGAAGTTTTACCAAAGCCCGGCAGGCATTTGAAATTCTGGCGGCGAGCCAAGAAATCCAAGATGGCGTCCAAGATGGCCGGGATTTCGCTTATATAGAGAGAAAAAATGAAAATACCCTGTAAAATAATTTCATGAGAGGGTACACTTTAAACTATAGGCAAATAAGATAAACATATGTTGTACTCATTTTATCATGCATTGTATGGTTTTCTGAAGGTTAAACCCAAGGTCACAGACCAGGTCAAAAGGTCAAATTCACTAAAAAATAACCATATCACCACCAATTGTTTTCTATTATGCTAAGAAATGACATTATTGATAACAATTATTCATGTTATAATGAAGCATTGTTATTGTCTTATATAATAACAAAAATTATCATTCCTTTGTTACCATAGGAGCAATCAAAATGGCTTCCAAGATGGCCGCCATTTCAGAATTATATATAGAAAACAAAATAATTATCCTGTAAAATAGTTACATGAGAGGGCACACATTAAAATACAAACAAATAATATCAACATAAGATGTCTTCATTTCATCGTGCATTTTAGGACTTCCAGAAGGTCAACCTCAAGGTCACAGACTAGGTCAAAAGGTCAGATTCACTAAAAAATAACCATATCACCACCAATTGTTTTCTATTATGCTAAGAAATGATATCATTGATAACAATTATTCATGTTATAATGAAGCATTGTTATTGTCTTATATCATAACAAAATATTATCATTCCTTTGTTACCATAGAAGCATTCAAAATGGCTTCCAAGATGGCCGCCATTTCAGAATTATATATAGAGAAAAAAATAAAATACTCTGGTCAATAGTTACATAAGAGGGTACACATGAAACTACAAACAAATAATATCAACATAAGCCCTCATTTCCTCATGCATTTTAGGACTTCCAGAAGGTCAATCTCAAGGTCACGGACCAGGTCAAATTCACTAAAAATAACCATATCACCACCAATTGTTTTCTATTTGCTAAGAAATGATATTATTGATAACAATTATTCATGTTATAATGAAACATTGTTATTATCTTATATCATAACAAAATATTATCACTCCTTTGTTACCATAGGAGCAATCAAAATGGCTTCCAAAATGGCCGCCATTTCAGAATTATATAGAGAAAAAATAAAAATATCCTGTTAAATAGTTACATAAGAGGGTACACATGAAACTACAAACAAATAATATCAACGTAAGTTGTTCTCATTTCATCATACATTTTAGGACTTCCAGAAGGTCAACCTCAAGGTCAAATTCAGCTAAAGGTCACATTATCATTGCTTATTTATTTCTGTTATGATAACAAGTTACATAATCGATAGAAATATTTATCTTATAATGATCGGTAAAACTGATGTTCAAGAGTACACATTCAGGCATTTCATATTTGGGAGGAAGAATGGGTTTAACTAGAATGACCAATTATACATCTTAATCTAGATATCGATATCATCACCTGTTCCCGACAAATGGACCTATAAGCGGGCTGTCATCGGTCGAGGGTTGGTTTGACAGAGTGAAGTTTCTTGTCAATGCTGGCATCCCACAGGTACTGTTGGGAAGATCAGATAAGATTAAAAATAGAAGATTTAAAATCAGTGTACATATTATGGCTGATTTAGCACTTGCATCAGCCCCATCATAATGTTTTCCTATGTGACCAGGGAGCCGGTAAAATACATATTTTTGGATGTACTAAGGCTAGAGATTTGCTTGAGGATTCCACAGATAGGAGAACTTTTCAAGTTCCTATTACATGTACATATTGGGGTTGTAAGGTGGATAATAAGTCTGAGAACATGATGAAATGATTACTGTTTGATTCTTCCGTGAGACCGAGGGCAAGATCAATGGTCTTCATCCCAGCTGAAAAAAAGAGGACTAGTCTGGAAGACGGCATTTTATGCCAGATACTACTGCACCTGCAACAGTATCACAATCTCTACAACTATCAGTATAAATTGGTTGATGTGTACAATAAATTTCTTCAAGTTCATTGTAATGGGTTTGATAAATGAGGTCGAAGCAAAACTCTGCTGATTTAAGAGTCCAGAGTGGGATATCTGAAACTATACCCTGCAACGCATCCCATATTCACATGTAGATCCAGAACGAATTGAGACATACATGTACATACATACGTCAAGTGGTGGAATAACAAGTTTTTGTCTTCTAAGATAAACGGAATGTTTATTTTTCGCAACATAGAGGCTTCTTACCGGCAGAGGTTTTAAAGGCTCCAATGACTAGTCCTAAACATAGATTATAATTATATTGAATCATGGGTTTTCAGATTTGACTTTTCTAGCTGATCCATGCACAATGGATTCGCAGTCCAGTTTGAAAGGAATAAGATATCTATAATAACTCCCAAATCAGTATGAGCGACTACTTTCATGAGGTTCAGAGCGTTCTGGCACTTCTTTTTATGTGATTTAATATGGCTAATAAATGAAACCTAATAAATGGGACTGTAGAAATTTAACTGTATACATTAAATTTTATCTGGAGCAAACCTTGCATAAAGCAACATTTTAGTCTCAACTTCTTCTTGGTTTGTAAATAATATATATAAGTCATTGCATGTAGGATATGGAGTAATTGATTTACGTAAGGGAGATAACAAATGCAGTATTGTGTGTACTTTTTACAATAGGTTGCCAAACAGTGACCGAACGCTATTTGATAAGCAGACGATTTTTTTTTAAATACGATGTTTTGTAGAATTGTTTGAATATCGAAAAGTAACATTGAAATTAAGAGAGAAATACAAAATAAGTATATGAAAAACATTATTAATAACCTGTTTTGACAAATTCTGTTAAAGTTTAACAAAGATACAAATATAGGTCTGGACAGAGCATTCAATCAAAATTTGACAATGAAATAAATGAACAAATTTTGCAATAATAATTACTTTTACAATATGTTACAATTCATGCACATCATGTAAGCTCATTAATTATGCCAGTTAATCAAGGTGTTACCGTGTACAAATAATGCTCATGTTTTTTACTTGAAATTATTTTGAAAATACTAAATGCTATTAACGCGGTTTGTAAACATTCAATTCTTAATCAAACCAATACTCAGTATTGTAAACAAATACAAAGATCGTTCGATACATAGTCAATACTAAAATATTCCGAGACATTAACATTTTGAGTAAGGCCTTATGAATGTCTTCATTCTGAGCTTTTAGACAAAAATGTTGCATTCAAAATGAAGTCATAATTGGTCAGTGAAATAGCCAGTAAGCCCGGGACTTGAAATCATTTTCTTCTTGGATATCCTTAACATTATTCATGCAACTGAATGATTTCAAATAAATTATACGTATACGTTAATCTCATCATTTAAGATGTCTACATAATGAGTAATTTAAGAGTCTAAAAAATATGCCAAGCCGCCTTTTTGTTGACGAATTATTCTTCGCACCATAGATACTAAGCATTTTCGTCATAGATATTTTGTCATTCAAGACACAAAATGCGCAATATTCAATACGCAGTGTCCGCTATATCCGCTTGTTGTGTATTACTAATAATGTTTTATAATGAACATAAAAATCAAACAATATTTGCCTTGAAATACTTTTAGTATCACACTCAAAATTTGGCTCTGAAATACTAGTATGTAAATAAATATTGCGGTAATAATACCGTGTAAAGCATGTGTACAAAGCTCACAAATTAGGCTATTTAATTAATGTTTAGCCGTTTCAATATCATGTGCAACGTATATGGTCATCAATTTAGGATTTCAATCGATATATGATTGTGAAATATGTAAATAAATATTGCAGAAATAATTCCGTTTAAAGTATGTTTTCAATTCATGCATGTTGTATTAGCTCATATATTTGGGTATTTACCTTCGCCGAGAACAATGTAAATATACCCCAGCATGAATTCCGTGTATTTTGACCCTGACTATGAATTGGGACAATTCATCAAATATTGTATATGACATAATCAAACCGGATTTGCAACATGGGTATTAATAATTTTATTCTGATACAATCATAAAAATGTATTTTTCAACCAAACCATTTGCCGTAAAAATAAATATTCCTGCAAACATTCGGCCAAAAATCAAACAATTGACGTGAAGTAATTCAGCAAACCCATAATAGATATAAACTTCATTTTCATCTTCGATATTTACCATTCAGCAGATTCTTTCAACCAAAGCATGTTAACAAACCAATACACATGTCGCTCGATACATATACTATTGGAAAGATAACTTAGTCCAAAATTTAGAATGAATTTCAACAATATCTTGAATGTACAATAAATACACGAGACGCGCGACTTGCATTTTTTTATTCCTACATGTTTTATATCATTTGAATCATGGCTTAATCAAGGTGTCGGCAATAATGATATATTTCTTTCATTAGTAAAACAACGACTTAACGATCAACTTTTACAGAACTGGCATTCTCGTATAAATAACTCAAGTAGAGCTCTTTTTTACAAAACTATCGCAAATTTTAGATTTCAACCGTATTTAACATGTGTAACCATTAATAAATATTGTCAAGTTTTAATTCGTTTGAGAGTATCCTCTCACAGATTATATATTGAAACAGGAAGGTGGTTAAAACCAGCAAAGACACCAATTAGTGAACGTAAATGTTTTAACTGTCTTCAGATTGAAGATGAATTTCATTTTATAATCGAGTGCAATACGTATAAAGATCAACGTAAAAAGTTCATTCCAATGAAGTACTGGGTAAGACCTAACATGGTAAAATTCATAGAATTGATCAATACTGAAGATAAAAATTAATTAAAAATCTAGCCTCTTACATTTATAATGCGTTTGAAATTAGAAATAATATCATGTACAATAACTGATATCGTATAAAATTGTTTACATTTTCTATATTTATGCGAATATATATATGTAATATGTATTAACTTTCAACTGCTATCTCATAATAGATATTTGTAAATCTCACTTTTTTATACTTTCTATACTTAAAGAAGAAGAATCATTATAAGTCTACTTTATATTCTGATCTTCTCCATAATATTGTTAAATGTAATAATATATTTGTATAATTCATTGTATCTATCTATCTGTCTATCTATCTATCTATCTATCTATCTATCTATCTATCTATCTATCTATCTATCTATCTATCTATCTATCTATCTATCTATCTATCTATCTATCTATCTATATATCTATCTATCTATCTATCTATCTATCTTTATTTTTTTAATTGAAGATAAAAATATTTGCGTAAAACAAACGTACGTAGCGCATAATGTCGTTTACACATTATTCTCATTTTGTATGCAAATGAATACACGAAATCCAACACATTAATACTTTGGCCGTGTGCTAAATCAATATCATTATTCGCTACATGCATAATACTCATTTGAATCTATATATTAATATTTTGCGTTAAATATAAATATCACACTTTGGTTACGTATAAACTTATTAATTTGCGCATTTTGTCAATATAATATCCATGGACCAGGCGGTAAATACCACGCGTTCTCATCATCGGATACCTAGCATTTTTGTCATAATTATTGACCATTTTTATAGTTTTTCACGATGATCCAATACCCACTATAATACTCAGTTTAAGCGTAACTAGTTTTTTATTAGATATTTATAAGGCTTATGCAAGCGAATCAGTTAAAATAAATTATTGCGCTGGATGTAGATCATATCTACGTTAATTTGATAATCTAGGACACCTCAATAATAAGTATACGAGAACCGCAGCTCGAACGCATGCATTATATACATGGTATTGAGTCCACGTTCATTTATAATGTAACAGTCTTGGTTCGTTTTTATGATCTGTTCAACATGTATTGTATGTATATTAATGTACCATTTGATTTGAAGACTTGTGTTCAATTGTATATATGTTTGGTGATAATTGTTGAAACACTGGATCAAAATCCCAGGTTCTACTGTTACTAATTGAATTAACTTATTACTATTAAATATATAAGGACAAAGATTCGGGTTTACAGATACTTTTACTTTCTATTTATTTATAAGTTGTCACAATATTTATAACTGAAACAAGTTTTATGGATTATAATAAACAAGGTGAACAATAAATAAGATGAATCAAATACTCAACAATCCTAGCCTAACCTAACTTATTTTTATTTTACATATATAAAGACCATGAATTTAGAAGGAAAGAAAGATAATAATTTAGTCTATGAATTTAGAGCCCTGGTCAAAATACATAATAAAAGTATCCCTTAAATTTACAAAAGATGTGGCCAAGTTCGGACAAGGGTAGAATTTACCTTGCAAATGTCAGTGAACTGAGCACTGAGTGCCGGTAACTCAGCCTTATAATATTACGCTTTCAGGGAGAGAAATCATGAGAATTTTAGTTACACTCTTTTTGAATGACACAGGGGTATACTAAAACATAGTGTAACATATAAACTGATGGTTAAACAATGTGATTTTAAGTATATCAAGTGAATAAATAGCCCTTGGACACCCCAATGACTAGATTGTTGAATAATATTATTTAATGATTGCTTGAATAAACATGTGTAGAAGGAAAATACCTTTAGATTAAATATATTTAAGAAGGATCAAAATGGACTAATTGTAATAATAATAATCAAGCATAGATGTTGGATAGTAACTAAAAAGTCAATTCTGCCACAATAACATTAAATTCTCTATTATCAAATTGATAAATAGGGCATATTTTGCATGAAATCATTTTGAAAATACTAACTGTGAAACGCGTGCTTCGTAAGAATTCAATTCTGAATCATATCAATAGTTCAATACACAATATTTAATACATGTACACATGTGTAAAACGTTAATTTTTTCATTGAAATCTGTTGCTATTGAAAATAGAAAAATATCATAATATGCTGAAGAAATACGTTAACAATATTTCAGCATTAATTTGTTCGTACCTGGTACAATTTGGCGTGCAATTTTCAACCAGAGTATGAAAACATATAATTTTTATACTCAAATTCATTCGATACACAGTTTATTGATGAACAACGTTTATTTCAAAACTTGTATGACTTTCAATGCTATACACTTTGCATATATAAAATATGCGTAGCATGCTTGTTTTTTACTAAGTTTTCTAAATTTAATATCATATAAACTCATTATATTTTTCACATACAAGTTTTCAGCACAATTATAAACATAATTTCTGCAGCTGAATCTTCTTAAATGAGTTATTGTCCTCGGTGCATACCTATTGAAAATTCTAAAACAGGAAGAACGATTTCTTGGTTACATTTTGTCTTATCATTAAGTCTTTCACGTGGAAATCAGTCATCATAATTATCATTGAGCATGATACATGTACTTAGAGTGCTGCGCATTTTGTTATTAATCAATGTGAATACCTTATCATGTTGCGAAAATTATATGTAACTAACATATAGACATGATAAGATTCATTACCATGTTATAAAAACATTAATTTGGACGTTCAATCTATTTTTCATTAAAGAAATATGAACAAACCAAGCCCTCCCCCTGAAAGTCTCCAACTATAGATATAAATGAAATAATATGATATGCAATTAATAATCCCTCATGAAACAGAATGTCTGAAGTTTGTCTGAATTGAGCTGAATGAATGCTGAATGAATGCTGAATACAGTCTTACAGAAATATTGATGACTGAATTATTGCTGAACAACAATATCAAGCATCTGAATACTGTCTGAATGAAAGCTGAACAGTGCTGACAAAGTTCAGACCTGTTTCAGTCTAGGAATATGTCTGAAGAAATACTGAAAAAAGTCTGACAGGTTCAGCCTCAAGGTTCAGTCTTTTTTCAGCTTCAACAAATGTCTGAAGAATTACTGAAAAAAGTCTGACTGGTTCAGACTCAAGGTTCAGTCTTTTTTCAGCTTCAACAAATGTCTGAAGAAATACTGAAACAAGTCTGACAGGTTCAGCCTCAAGGTTCAGTCTTTTTTCAGCTTCAACAAATGTCTGAAGAATTACTGAAACAAGAGGGCCAAGATGGCCCTATATCGCTCAAATGACAATCACTGTTCACTCATTAAAACATTGTTTTGAACCGGTGACCTAGTTTTTGACCCCAGACGACCTATTCTCGAATTTGTCTTACATATCATTAAGACAAACAGTCTGACTAGGTTTGGTGAAGATACGATCAAAATTTGACATCTACAGTGTTAATAAGGTTTTCCTAAGATTTGACCTTGTGACCTGGTTTTTGACCCTAGGTGACCCATATTTGAACTTGTCCTTAATATCATTAAGACAAACAATCTGACAAGGTTTGGCCAAGATCCAATCAAAACCATGACATTTAGAGCTTTTACAAGATTTTTACCTAAGATTTGACCTTGTGACCCAGTTTTTGAACCCGGCTGACCCATGTTCATCCTTGACCCACATATCATTGAGGCAAACATTTTGACATGGTTTGGTGAAGATCCAATTAAAACTGTGACATCTACAGTGTTAACAAAGTTTTCCTAAGATTTGACCTGGTGACCTAGTTATTGACCCCAGATGACCCATATTTATACTTGACCGTTATATCATTAAAACAAACGATTTGACAAAGTTTGGTGAAGATCCAATACTAACTGTGAAATATACAGTGTTTTTCATAAGATTTGACCTAGCGACCTAGTTTTTGACCCAAGATGACCCATGTTCGAACTCGTCCAAGATATTATGAAGACAAACATTCTGACAAGGTTTCATGATCATCCAATCAAAACAGTGACTTCTAGAGTGTTCACAAGGTTTTCCAGCAATTTGCCCTAGTGACCTAATTTTACTACAGAAATTACCCATTTTCAAACTTGACCTACATATTATTAAAAAAAACATTCTGACAAAGTTTCATGAAGATAAATTCAAAACAGTGATTTCTAAAGTGTTCACAAGGTTTTCCCTTATTTGGCCCTGGTGACCTAGTTTTTGACCCCAAATGGCCCAATATCGAACTCGTCCGAGATTTTGTTGATATTAACGTTCTGATCCAGTTTTGCTAAAATTGAGCCAAAAATGTGGCCCCTAGTGTGGTCACAACAAAAAGTTTGACGACGCACGACGCCGGACGCCGGACGCCGGACGGAGAGTGATCCTAATAGCTCACTTTGTCACTTTGTCACAAGAGTTACAGATTCTGATTTTTAAAAAGACTGAAATATTCAGACTTTTGATGACGTCACAGGTCACATGGTGTAATTCAAAATGGCTGACAGTTAAGAAATAACCAAATGAAATGTGGGTTTAATGAAAATAGAAACACTGCTGAATACATGATGCTTATGAACTAGGAAGTGTTCTGGTAATTAGGTTCATGTATAAATTCATGATTTACTACTGAAAACCAAACAAATTAATAAGAGATACATATTTAAGAGATGATTATGATAGAATGAAGTGGGTGGGGTATGATGGAACTCCACAGTGTATCTTCTGAAAGTATCATGCACATGCATTTGAATTTTTATAAATCATAACTTTTCATGCTTTTCATTGAAATATTTGAATTTATCTGTATATATTCACCAGGATAAAAGTCATATCTCATTATTTTAAAACAGTGAAATATTGAAATTTGAACAACCTTGACCATTTATTATGACCCTCTGTTTTTTTCATTATTGTACAGAGACTTCATTTGCCTTTGTTGCAGTTTAATACATATGATTATATGAATAATCCCCATCATATGATGTGATCAAAACTTATATTATAGTTTTCCAAGTATTATAGAATGGTTCAAGGAGGGGCTGGCTTGACATGTCTGAAAAACTTCTGAATTTTTCTCTGAATAAAGTCTGAGTTATCTAGCTCTCTGAACAGTATCTGAATAATTTTTCTGAATATTGACTGAAAACATTGTCTGAGCAGTATCTGAATACTTTTTCTGAATTATGTCTGAAAAAAATTGTCTGAATCATACGTCTGAATTAAGTCTGATCTGTCTGAATAATGTCTGGATTGTTCCATAATAAGCCAATTTTCAGCATCTCAGCCATTATTCAGACAAAAAAGTCTGAATCTTAAAGTCTGAATTTTATCTGAACAGTGTTGTCAGACAAGATTCAGAAATACATACAAGGCTGAATTTTTCTGAATTTGTGCCACAGACATGTTTCAGCATTTGTATTTACTGAGTTTCAGCACACATTCAGCAATTGTGCAGACTGTATTCAGACAATTTTCAGTAAAAATTCAGACTGATTCAGATCAAATTCAGACCACACTTTTCATGAGGATTGCCACGCGTCCGCCCCCTCTACTCACTTTCTTGAATGTAACCCCCCCCCCCCCCACTCCCCCAACCTGAAATCCTGGATCCGCTTCTGATGATTGCATGTATATAGGACTTTGAATAGGAAGAGATTTCTTATATGTGTTTCTTATATAATCTGTTATACATTCTTACACTTTAGTTTGGGTTTTGTTGTTATTTTTTAAGCATTGTGAAGAAATAGAAACATATAAATTTAGCTCTGGTATTGTGTCATATCGGGTAATAAATTTATGAGTTAACGCAATATGATGTGTACATACATATATTTCTAAATGCAGTACAAAACATTTCATTTGTGAAAGTTTGCTATATTAGCAGTAGCAAGGACTTACATACATACATATGTATGTATATAAGTCCTTGGCAGTGGTTAAACGTTGATATTTGATCCATTATGGTATCAATTCCTCAACAGCCATTCTATTGATAACCATATTGAGTGAAGACCAGTGTCCAGAAGAAAAGCCAAGTCATGCAAAATAATTGAGAGTGCATGTATTCTCATTTTAAATTCAGTTTTGTATTATTTCATAGAATACGGTTTGTATATTTTGCTTGATACACATCATGTATATAATTTCTTTTCTCACTTTATTTCCAATACAGATTCAAATTTATTTAAGAAATACTAGCTAGACTTTCATACTGGAAAGCCTTTCGTATGTATATACATCTTGGTATTACATGTATTCACTTTATAAGCAGCATGTCACACGATTTCTTTCCTATTATTCGAGAGTAAAGAAATTTATTAGCGTGCATGGAGAGTATAAAATTTAAAAAATGTGTACATCTATGTTCACTATCTGGCTTGGTATATTCAGAGACATATAGGGTTATCTATGTCTCTGATATATTTAAACTCCAAAAAGAATCAATGTTCTTTATGCCTATTTCTTTTGGTTTCTTGTTTAAGTTCATTGATGTTTATGTTGATGATCATCAGTGTCTACTAGCAAGGACTTATATACATACATAAGTCCTTGCTACTAGTATCTTTTTTTAGGTATAATATCATGTCATTTTATGGTTTATATACTTCTTATAAAGTTGAAAGGACTGTTATATGTTGCTCTTCTACCAGGTGTTATTTGAGCCATATTTTACAATATATTATAAAGGGGTATTCCCATGATTCGTAAAGCGCCGGTCCCAACCTGTCATACTAGCAAGTGCGTGTTGCCTACTTGCAAAAACGTGGGAAAAACTTGGCGGTCTGTAGATGGTCAGTACCGCCTCAATACGGATTTGGAAGCACACAAAAAATGCCGTATCACTTTTAGTGCATAAAGTGGTGGTCCCAATATGTCCCAACCCGTCATACTAGCAAGTGCGTGCTGTCTACTTGCAAAAACATGGGCAAATATTGGCGATCCATACATGGAGAGTACTGCCTCTGTACGGATTTGGATGCATGCAGGCATGCCATAGCTCTTTAAGTGCATGAGGAACTTTTGCTGCATTCGGCCTGTGGTCGGGCTACGGATTTACTCCAGTACTCAAGTTCATCGTACTTGCATGCACTTACATCGTTCGAGTGAGAAAGGTAGGGTTCACAAACAGCACGTGCAAGTACGGCCTTCGTATGATAATGTGGCAATTGCACGACGATAGTACGTTATAAGCACATGTCAATCACCACGTGTGCAATGTGCGAAGCGCGCAGTCGTACTTCTTCCCTGCTCTTGCCACTCCCTTCCTTCGTTTTCAGAAGAACATGGCAGTCGTGGCTTCTCCAAAAAACGTACGGACTTAAAACATGCACGGTGGGTTGTGACCGAGCCTTAAGCGTACTTCTGTATATTCTGGTAATGGGGGGTATTCTGATAAAACGTGGGTCACCGTTAATAACTTTCCATTTTAACTATTCATACTTTTAAAACAACATATGTAGATGGATTCTGTAATAATAGTCATTTATTTCAAAACAAATTAATTCCAGTTTACCTGTAATCTTAAGGTCAGATAGCTTAATTGGATAAAGCAACCCAGGCCAGTAATTGGCTATGGGGAGAATTGGGTTCAAATCCTGATCTGACTTTTATTGGTAACCGTTAACAGCTAGCGCCTGCGCTCACAAGGAACCAGTGTAATTACTTCAAATTCAACTTGAAATGTAATGATTAAAAATTCTAACTAAAAGTACATCTACTTATCTACTTGAGACTACTTAGGGCTACATGCAAAACCATGCATTTATGGCATGTTTAAGAGCTGCAAAGGTTAATGTACCATAAATACAACATATTCAATAAGGATTTAAAACCTTCCTAAATACCGAATATCAGAGCTTTTTGTCATCTTAACACACAATACAAGCTATGTTTTCACTTGAATACTTTATGCAAGCGCATTAAAGTAGCTTCTTGAGTTCTGAGTTCTGTTATAAGTTACTCATGAATACTGAATATACTATTAAAGCATACCATTTAAAACACCTGGATAATGATTAATGAATTGGGAAGGGGCAGCACCATTCTTAATATCTAAACATTAGGCTTTATAATTATGTGATTGGGCAGCATAGGCAGTTGGGTTTGCAGTATCAACCAGGTGATTTAAGTCAAAGATCTCATATTTAAATAACTACACCTATACAAGTTCAAACAATAATCAAACAGGAACTACATATCATCAGTATTGGTTACATAATATGTTTATGCAAGAAAAGACCAATCTCAATCATAAAACAACACACATTTTGCCATTTTTACTCCTTTTATGCTGTTGTTTGTGCATAGTATAAGCAATGTATGCAAAGTAAATATTAGTCCATCATAAAAATATATAATAGTAGAAAATCTTACAAATTTATTGCTAAAAAAGTTCAAAACATCAGATGTGGCAAGTTTGTACAAGAAATTACCAAAGTCAAATGATGAGTTAGGTTCAATCTTGCACTTTAACTTCAAAACAGGAGAAAACATGGCTAGACGGAGTTCATCAGGTGAGAAATGATAATTATCTTTTACACAAAAAAAGGTCCTAACTCAATTTTGACCAAAGTGTCAATCGGAACTCCTCCTTGTTTGTCTAAAGAAAGTGCCTCAGACATAATAATAGTAGTTCACAAGTTACATCCTACCATGGCTGACCCTGGGAATCCAACAATGGAAACAGTCTGTTTCTCTTTCAATAAGAATTTGATGCCCATTTTATCAATCGTGAACGATAACCATTTGAAAGTCTGAAAATCTGAGAAAGTAGTGACCGGAAACCAAAAAACAAAAAATTGTAACCCTACACTTATCATAATGTACAAGGTGTATTTCTCAGTTACCGAAATGCCCGAGTTCTTATGATTGGAAAAATGTAGTTAGGTATGGTTTTGTATGGACGCCTTCATTTATATTACCATTTTCTTATTTTGACAAATGGATGAAACCCCGTTCTAGGCATTGCGACCCGCCTCCGTGGTCCAGTGGTCAAGGTCGCTGACTTCAAATTACTGTAACCTCTCATTGATATATAGAGGGTCATGGAATTGAGCCCAGCAACCGACCATGTCTCTTTATGTGAAAAAGTAGGCAGTTGCTTACCGAGGATAGGACTCTAGTACTTGAACACCTTCATGTCGTTAATGGGAAAAACCAGAGTTAAAGAATCGCCCGCCTCATGTGACTCTGACTGTTGAAAAGAGGCATAAAACACAAACAAATAAACTAATCTATTGGCTTGCAGTGACTTATTTCATATTAAACTAACCAGAACATAACAAAACAGAATACTTATTAAATGACTTTAATAATAATTATATACAAATTTTATATGTCAACTTACAATAAATGTATCTCTGACAAAATCTGAATGGTTTATTTTTACCTTTCTTTGCTTTTTTAGCTAAGACTTTAAGACAATCGATGGTCTCTAGACCGACACACTTTGTGAATGACTCACGTTTCGGGAGATTTCAGCCCTTTGATTTTAGTCATACAGATTTGTCTCCCTTGTAGAGATCACGGATCATCATCATGGGGTCCAGGCCTACGGAAGTTCTTCCCATGTTAATTTACAGAAGTTGTATCCTGTTTGTGAACTACTACCTCGTAAGTGTTGATTCCTGTTGATAAAATGTGATGCACTAAACGTTGAAGTATAATTGTTGACTGTTTGTGTTGTAACTGCTGGTTATGTGAATGTCATATGTTTTCGCGAATTTGCGATTTGTGTCCTTATGTGTTTACCTTCAATCATGGTTGTTATAATTTATAATTTCATATTACCTGTGACGAAAGGGATATACACATATTTTAGGATCAAACGAATCAATAAAGTTCTGTGCATTCTGGGTACCCAAGGTCGTAGCTTCAGTCTTCACCAGTTGTGGCATGCAGTTTCCTTTGTATACATGTCCATTTCCGCGGTGATGCTATTACCTCCGATGCCCGGATAATAACAAAGACTCGCACATGCATGTCGCCTCCACTTCCGTTTTCGCCTGGCATTTGTCGGCAGGGAACCAGACTATTGTTTACATTGCATGCCGCAGCTTTAAAACATTTTTCAGTGATGATTTATATCATCTCTACAGTCAAGTCAATTTATTGTTCATAATTAAGTATCCTGGCTTCTTATGTTTTTGACGGTGCAAGCATATTTCGCCCAGGTAAATAGATTGTCGTTTAATGCATGCACAATAGACGATTCTATTTCCATCAATTAGACCACCGCCATTGTTTTATCACGTGACCGTCCGCCATTACAAAAGTGAAAGTTCCTAAGAAGTATGCGAGTTGATTACCGATAAAAATCTATAACCGCAAGTTTTTGTCTGTAAAAATGACACAGAAGGAGCAATTTCGTTAGTATTTGCTAGCGGAGTAGTGTATAATAATGCATATACCTGTAAATAAATTATTTGCCTATCTTAATTGTGTCTTTTATTATTTGTTTAATTGCTAATATGAGACCTCAGACTGTTTCTACCTGCCTTCATAAGCAGAAAACGAATGCTTGATCAGATTTTAATTATTCGATTGAATATCTGGTGCTATATATAGATCCTTGGCTTTTGAACAGACATGCATTAGCGTGTGATGATGATGGTGCTCGTCGTAATTTCTTTGTTTTCTTCGTAATGATGATGATAATGATAGTGGCGGTGATCGTGTGCTGGTTGTGATAAAAACTTTGTTGCATGAATGTGATTGTTTAAAACCACGTTTTCCTTTCAGAACTGCATGATGACACATTTTATGTGATGTATTCGTTGTCAATTTCATATTCCTGTGTCCACATTTTGGAATATGTCACATCTGACACGTGTGATATATTCGGTCGAATTTTTCACTCGTGTTACATATTCGATCTGTGACATGTGTGACTCGATCAACAATAGTTAATCAATAATAAACAGCAACCGTTCATGAAAAAAAATAAAACAAAGTAATTTTATATCTGATGAACAGAACTGATGAACAGAACAGAACATATCTTTATTTAGACAAGTACAAATAGTACATAGTCACAATGTATGCATATATACAAATATAATAACATTCACGTGAAACAAAAGGGAAAAAGAAAATGTCAATATGACATAGAATATTGCTTATAATAATACAACATAATTACATATTTTTAAAGGTGTAACATATTTTAGACAAATATTATAATGTATAAAGGAGGGTGAATGCATGCTAATAGCTATAATAAATGATGCAGGTTCTAAACTAACATGTTTGGTTGAACAATTTCACGACGTTTAAATGCTTGAAAAATAAAATTGCCTAAATTTAATAATGTTGATCTATTTGTTGAGCTTAGTAAGTCAATAAACTTATACATGCTTGGTTTTTTATAAAAAGATTTCGGAATATATTTAACTCTAAGGTCAGAATAGTTTTTACATGTGATGATAAAATGATACTCGTCTTCTACGTCTGATCCACAAAAATAACAAATTCTTTCATGTCTGGGTCTTCTATTTCGTCCGTGTCGAAAAGTTTCAATAAACAAATTATGTGAAGATACACGTAATCTAGTAATTTGGTTGCGTATTTATATCACGTACAGTTCTTATAGCTTTTTACTGATATAACATCTAGCTGATAATGATTTTACATTTTATTTTCAAATTATAGACAAGTGACACACTTTGTTTATTTAGTCTATGTTGTACGTGTACCTAAAACAATCACCAAGGTCCCAATATGCTACTATTAATCCAATTCCACATCATTAAAACATCAGATAAGATGTCACACGTATATACTGTCTCAGCAAGTTTTATGATACCGAGACAGGAAAACAGGAAATTGACAGCTGACTTCAAAAAGAAGCACCGACAATTAAAGACATTGAACCAGGAATGCGAGGCAAGTGTCTTATGGACCAGCAAGACCCCTGTTTCCATAGTAGGGGGTAATAAAACAGACAGGGTCATTGATAGACTAGCTTCTCTTTATATAATCAGTTACTCTATGCTTATAAAAACAACAGGAATTTAGTCATAAACTTATTATCACCATAAATCAATAAAATTATGACCCTACTTTTTTACTAGGTGTCAAGTCTACAGACCATGACCAGCTAGGATTAATCCAATTAGGGGCAATAAAACAATTAAGAGATTAGACCTCATGTGGATTTGGGGGGGTCACTTATATAGTAGCTGTTCAATGTCTATTAGATGACTGTGTAATATGGCAAATCTAAGTGTGATCGTGTGATCAATTAATTAGCGACTTTCGGTTGTTCAATTAAAATTATGGATCACTGCATGATACAAATGATATACTGGGTGCTTATGCCTTATCGTTAATAAAAACTATTTTGTAAAATACCTGCGATATGCGTAAAGACAAAATGAATATCATATTTATTTAAAATCATTGCAATGAACTCTGTGTACAGTGATTTATTTTATGTATACAACTATGGTTTAGTTTTTAAATCTATAAATTGGCTAAATACATATGACTGGATAATAAACAACGAAGAAGTTACTACGCTTTCCTATTCATTTGCTGTAGTTTTCACTATTTTACTAAAGATGTACATTATGTTTGTTTGAATTAATGTTCACAATGAAATGGAATTGTTTTATTAATTATGGCAATGAAATATCGGAACATTGTGATATTAGTTTACTAAATTTTACAATGATATATTGACAATTTAATAATGCTGTACTTCTATAATTTGTGTTAAAATGTATGTCGCTATGTGTGTCTGGCACGTAGAATTTCCCATTCATTTAGTCTTTTTTTTATTGTTAGATCAATCAAACACAACACATTGTCTACCACCACCGCGCTTATAAGGCATTTTTACAGATTTATTTACTATCAGTTTCTTTGTGTTTTCACTCCTGTAATGGCGGATAGGAGATTGAAGAGTACTTTTTCAGGGGAGGTAAATCGTACAAAATTTAAAAATAGAATCGTCTATAGAGTATTGACCTTTTAGAGCCGTTTCATGAAGGCAGCCATTTTTGTTTTCCCACTCAGTGACGTTACATGTTTTCGACGGTTTTCATTGGTCGATATAAAAAGCGATACGGAGTGGTTAAAAAGTCAATAAACACAGTTTTTCTCAAAAGCGAAGTTCAGTCTGAGTTCAACCAATATTGGAAATAAAAACGCTGTTATTGGGAGTATTTTTATGTTTTCGACAAGAAGAATTGCTTAAATGAGAATTAAATGGTTGTATGATTGCAGACTTGTACCGCGTGCATTTTAACACTTGTAAAGAGTTAGGAAGGCAGTAAAACTCGGACAGCCTGTATACTGAGTACACAAAAATTCTGAATCTATAGTGACGGGGGATTTTTATGTATTTCTGTAGGTTTTGTGGAATTGCTGATATTTGTACAGAAGAAGTATACTGTTTGGAAGATCTGTTAAAAAAAATCCTTCGCGAAATCCTTTGACAATAAAAATATGACACTGGTTCTCGATTACGATATATTTTCAATGTACAAGCCGGAAGCAACAGTGTGTGAAATTCGCTAACTATAATTTTCACTTTTGGCGAGTTATGTCTAAAACAATTTTACTTTTTCCAGGCAGTCGGACCGACTAAAGGGAAAGTTTTACCGGACTGGCACAGATTTTACATGACATGTCCGGCGGTCCGACGGACTTTCAATATGACTGCTGATAATGCAGCGTAATTAGGTCTAAGTGTGTATTGATTCTCTATCGTGTCATTTGTAGGTTTTGAATAGGATTACTCGTAGACATAAAGGATTCACTGGTAGATAAACAGTGCAACAACTGCAATATTTTTTTCATTTATTTGCATTGAACAATGTTAATATCAGAGGAAAACACTTTATTGATACCATAATTGATTGATCTAGGTAGGCCTACACGCAGCTTGAAAAATTAAAATAGTTTAATCTATTTTAAGATTGACACCAAAAATTTATTTTTTGATTTGCAGCCATGACAATGTTTTCAGCCTTTACAAACAACAAAACATACTTTTCCTCATGATTCTTATTACAAATTCTACTTTAGTTAAGGATTTGAATACGAGTTGAATCTAAAACCAGCGGAAAAAGACAACAGTTTCTGCATTCACAATTACAATTAAGTTAATAGTATTTTTGAATAGTCGCATGATTTTCAGTCATAATTCACCGGGCAAAAATTTGTTCAGGTGTATTGTACAGACTTAAAATAGACTGAGAATCGAGTGCGATGTGGGAATGCACATTATATGCACCAAAAATATGACACTCTTATTTTTTCTTTTATATTTTGTTCTTTTATACATTTTTTTGTGCAGCTATGCACATATGTTATTTTTCTTTGCACAGATGAGTGTGAGTGGGAATACTGTAAATATTTATTGCGTTGAAAACGTTTGACATCTGTTTTAGAATGCAAATACAAATTTAGTCATTCAAAGTGTCGTGCAGTTGTGACGTGCAAAAAACAAAAGTAAGCAAATACTTAAAAAAGCCTAAGGAGTCAGTGACAATTAAATGGTTTACACATTGTAAACCAGACTGTGAGATACATAAGGCACCTAAAATATTTGTTGTTTGTAGATAGTATAAATATGAATGTGACAAATGGTACATTTTTAAACATATTTTTTTGTAATTTCATGTGAACCTAGTCAACATTACCTAAAAGCTCTTTGAATGATTTCTTTAATGTGGATCTTTAATTTGGATCTAGTCTGCAGCTCAGCTGTAGAAAAATATGTTATTATTGAAATACACCCAAAATTGACAAATTGTAGTTTTATACTCTTCACAGTACAAAGTGTATACTGTTTGTTGTGCATGCTGTCATCAGGCTTTGTGTATTTTTCACAGACTTTTACTTTATGGCATTTTGTGTTCTAGGGGATAGAGGAGGGGACCAAGTTAAAATTCTGTCTTGGAACGTTAATGGGCTCACAAGTGAAAAGATGGAATGTAACGACTTGTGAACGTTATTGTTAATAATGATATTAATAATTATATTTTTGTATGAATCATGGGCATTAAGTGAGAGTAAAATGGATATATCTGGTTATGTATGTCACAACATCTATAGAAACTTTCAGCATGATAAGGCAGGCAAGGATCGAGGTGTAGTGGAGGAATATACTGTATTACAAAGAATCAATCAAAGATATAACAATTGTTAAAACTCGATCACCAGAGTTATAACTGGATCACATATTTCTTAAAACAAGTAATGATATTGATTTATGTGGCATTTACTTAAGGAATGAGAATTCTCCAGCCTATGATGTTGTAAGCATTGATTTCTTTGAATTGTTAGAAACTGAAATAAGTTATTTCAAAATCTTGGTGATGTATGTCCTTCTGTATGTGGTGATTTTAACAGCAGCGTAGGTTTGAAACATGATTTTGTTAGATATGGTAGCATAAATGATCTGTTTGACAATGATGATTATGTTCCCGATGAATTTAGCAGCAGGGCCTTGTACTATACAAAGTATAATAATTTCGGGTCCAAACTTCTAGATTTGTGTAAATCCATGTGCATTGAAGAATATGTGACAACCGAGGCTTGTTCACTTTTTTGTCATGAAATGGTGCATCAGTGGTAGTCTATTTGTTATGCAAAGAATGTAATTTCACTAGTCTCACATGCTTATGTGTTAACAGTATTCATGAATGGAGTCAGATCAAGATCACACACCTCTAAATTTTTCATTATGTTGTGGTAACAACTTTCAAAGCGAACAAGACGAGGTTTATACAAAATATAAATGGTCTTAGAAACACAAAGACCAATTTAGAATTAGTCTTATATATTGTCCAGTTACCGCTAATTAATCAATTAGTTACAAATATTGAACCTATCTAGTCTTGTATTGATTATGTTGTGTTGGGTTTTTCAAAATGTTTTGAAAGATGTCACTTGGCTGATAATTTTTTTTTTAAGACTAATATAATAATTCTCATTCATCAAAGTTTGTAGATTTTTCTGCTTAGACAAAACGGAATGGTTTGATAAGGAATGTGTTGTTGCACAAAATAGTTATTGATAGGCCTTAAGTGTTTTTAACAGTTGTAAAAATGTACAATGTTTCAATGTACAAAGAAGACAAAACTGAAGATAATTTGAAACACTTCAGAGCATGTAGGAATAAAGTACAATATGTTACATTTGAAGCTAAAAAGAACTATTTTACAGAATCTTTAGAAAATAATAAGTCAGATCATAAATCTTTGTGGGAAAAAAAATTTAGGTCTTCCATCCAAAAAGGGTCAGGCAGAATGTAACATTGATTTGAAAATAGATGATGACATTTGCTTTGACAAGTCTAAAGTGGCTGAAGAGTTCAAATCTTTTTACACTACAGTTGCTTCAAAATTAGTTGAAAAACGAACTTTTACCATGTCACAATTTTTGTGTTCAATTTTTTTCCTTCAAAAGGAGTCAAAGCTAATAGTTTTTGTTTTTCATTAGTCTCTGAAAGCAAGATTTTTAAATATTTGAATTCTCTTAATTCAAACAAAGTTACTGTGTTAGACGGTATCCCCTCCCGCTTTGTGAAAGATGCGGCCCCAAATGATTTCAGCCCCACTCACCCACATAGTTTATTTATCCATTATCCAGGGTTCTGTGCCCGATGACCTGAAGTCAGCTTGAGTTGTTCCTTTGACAAGACAGAAGTTGGTAACTATCGTCCAGTCTCAGTTTTAAGTGTTTTGTCCAAAGCATTGGAAAAGGTTATCTTTGATCAAGTTGAAGAATATCTGTCTTCAAATAATCTCCTGTATGATTTCCAGTCTGGCTTCAGGCAATGTTTCTCTACTGACACAATATCATGTCTCATTCATCTTTCAGAGTATATTAGGGTCCAAATGGATAAAGGTAATATTGTTGATATGGTTTTGTTGGACTTACATAAAGCCTTTGATACTGTGGATCATAGCATTCTGTTGTTGAAGTTGAATGCACTAGGTCTCTCAAAGGTTAATTACTGTTCAGTGGTTAAATTAATTCATATTTGTCAGATCGACATCAATTGGTGGATGTTGGTGGTAACCACTCTTCTCGAGCAACAATATCATGTGGTGTTCCCCAGGGCTCTATTCTAGGCCCAATGTTGCTTCATATCTATGTGAATGACATGTCTGGTGCAGTAAAGAATAAGTTGTTACTGTATGTAGATGATTCAGGTATTTTCACTATTTTGGTCTGATAAAGATAGGTCTGAAATTGAATCAGTATTGAGCTCAGAAATGAATATTCTCAGTAAATGTTTAATTTGTAATAGGTTATCAGTGCATTTGGGGAAGACAGAGTCTGTGTTGTTTGGCTCCAAACCAAGGTTCAAGTGTCAACCCAATCTCAATGTTATATTTAATGGTCAACATATCGTAGCTAAGGATTCTGTTAAGTATCTTGGAGCCACTCTAGATCAAAGTCTATCCATTGATTCAATGGCTCTAGGTCAACTATCAAGAAAGGTAATACTAGGCTGAAGTTATTGTATAGGAAGAGTAAGTTCCTTAATCCAAATTCTAAAAGGTTACCAGCAACATACCTTATTCAGTGTCATTTTGACTATGGTTGTTTAATTTGGTGTAACAGATTGAGTCAGGAACTTAGGAACATGCTACAGGTCACCCAAAACAAAATGATCAGATTTGTGTTAGATCTAGAAGCAAGAGCTCATATTAATCAAAGTCATTTTGTCAAGCTAAACTGGTTTCCTGTCTCAAAAAGGGTGGATCAAATCATGTTGTATCATGTGTTCAAAATCTACAGTGGTAGAGCACCAGCTGAGGTTACCTAAATGAGCATTTCATTCCACTTAGTTCAGTTCATAACCTCAGTTTAAGTCCAGCGTCAAAGCTCATCTGCTTGCTAGTGTTTGAGGTTGTTTTTATAAACATTTTAAATATCAATAATTCTTAGATAACGATGCAAATTCTATGATAGTAATTTTATTCTGTGAAAATAATTATCTCTAAGATAAATTTCTATTCCATTTCCTTTTCTTTTTTTCATATTAATATTATTTGTTGTTGTTTCCTTGGTTATTTACATTAATTTTATAAAAGACCACAATCAATGGTAGTACTCTTTGTCATCGAGCACCTGCTAATGGATACACATTGTACACCTTTTTTACTACTCCTCCTGGACTCAAAGTTAGATTAACTTATTTCTGCATGAAATCGCGGCCGCCAAATTGATATAAAAATAAAAATGATATCGCGCACTATTGATTTACTGTTGCATATTATATTTTCGTGAAAATGGTTTGTAGTAAGATTTTAGTAAAGGCCTGAAAACGGGAGAAGTTTTAACTTGTGCCTGATACGTCCCGTACTTTTCTTAAAATGCCATAAAACATGAAAAAACTTCTTTATCTTTATTTTTTAACACACCAGAGAATAAACCGAGTGTGTATGGTAACGGTTTCTAGTTTATCATGAAGTAAACCTCATGAAACTGATGAAGCAGAGACATTGATTGATACATGCTTTCAAAATTATAACTCCACAAGAGTAATGTTGGATTGATTTTAACAATTTGAGTAAGCAAAGACACTGTTTATATCGTAAGATATGTTCACACATTTATGGATTATGATGTTTCATAATGCAACTAGTTTTGTGCTTCTGATTAAAAAGACTTGTTACTCTAATGTTATTAGTAGCAATGTCAAACAGGTATTTTGGTTTTTGCCGTATTTTCAGGGTATGTGATAAATTTGTGTAGATTCAGACATGAATTTATTGAACTCGTGGAATAAAACAGTATGAGACTGGCCAGAGGCTCGCTTCATACTATTTTATTCAACTTGTTCAATAAATTTGATATATCCTCTATATATTGGTAAAATCTCACCCACTGAATTTTATGTTCATATATCTGAGTCTATATTTTGATAGGTCATTATGTCAATATTTCTGAGTTTATACTTATGTCTGTAATTTTTTGTTAATAATATTACTGAATTTATACCTATATGTCTGCATGTTCTTATTTCTGAGTTTATACTTATATCTGTATGTTCATATTGCTGAGTTTATACTTACCGTACATCGGTATGTTCTTATTTCTGAGTTTATATTTTATACTTATGTCTGTATGTTCATATTGCTGAGTTTATTCCTACATCTGTATGTTCATATTGCTTAGTTAATATGTACATCTGTATGTTCATATTTCTGTGTTTATTCCAGCATTGTAGATAAATTCTTTGCCCATTTGAGTAATTACTTTTCAAGGCATGGGGGTAAATGGTAAAATTTCAACTTGCTTGATGGGTAATTTGACTAAAGTTGTATTTATAGACAAAAAAGATGTTTCCACATAAAATATTACTTATTTAATAATAAGTCAGGTGTTTAACACTGATTTCACTATATATGTACTACAGTCTTATTTACAGTTTACAAAAAATGATCATATATCTGCCTATATCTATTAAGAACTATCATAATTGAAAATGTATCCAACGATGATTTAACAGCTAGGGTGATGATCAACAGAATCAAAATTATAATATCACCAGCAGAAAGCTGAAAACAGACAACTGTTTATTTGATTTCCGAATCAACTAAAAGTTTTGCCAAATAACCTAGAGTTGGAATATGTCAATCCGGCCATCCCTTTGAAGTTAAGAAACACCTGCAATTTTTTGTTGATTTGTCACAGTAAATTCCACAAACTTTGTCAGAGGCGATACTCTGTTATCTCAGCGGATGTTAAAATCAGCTGTCGGATTAAATAGATGGTGACGTCACCACGCTGTAGTCCATATTAAAGATTGATGTTGACACTATGCTGTCAGGTTTTCAAAGTTTGTGTAAGTCCTAATATTTTTGCGTCTAATGTATGCTCGGAAATGAAACTTTCTGTGTATCCTGATACTTTTTAGGCATAAAATACGCTAATACGCAGCTTATCTACAACGCTGTTATACTTAAGTCTGCATATCATATTACTGAGTTTATACTTACTTTTTATGTTCATATTTGAGTCTCTGTGTGATAATGTTGATAATTGAATTTGTAAAGTAACTTTTGATATCTAGCAGCATGGCCAGTTTGGACTGTTATCTACAAGTCACTGCCCGTGGTGTTGCTTGAAATATATATAAGTCCTAAAAATAATCTTAGCTTGATAAAAGTAATTAATTCCGAAAGCGTGATCGATGTTGCAACAAACGCCTTCATCTTACATTGTGTATGGAATGCGGTCACATCTGAAAATGTGTAAAGCTAGACGCTAAGTATTTTTGAATTCTTACAACAAATTATGTTAGAAGTATCTCATGTTGGGACATTATCGTTGATATTGATATTCTATCAAATTTCGGTTATCTCAAACTAATTTCCACGGTCCCTAGGAATTTGAGATAACGAGATTCAACTGTATTTGTTTAAAATTACTTGCAATGCACTTTATACAGTGGGTTTATTTTAGTATATAATTATGGTTTAGTTTTTAAATCTATAAATTGGTGAAACTTGATTTGACCTGACATCCAAGCCAGACACCTTAATATAATCATCGCATCCATCAATTAACCATCTTAATACTCAAATATTTTTCTTCGACCACCTCGGATAAAAAAAGAAAATGACAGCCATTAAAGAGCACCTGCTTTCGAACCTTTTGTAAGATACAATAGCTAGGGAATAGGTCACTTAACTTGTTCCTCAATAAAGTAATAATGTTTTTATTGTTTTTTTTCTTTATCAAAGAATAGTGTGCAATATTTATCAGTTAATGATGCATAATTTCACTTGACAGTTGCGAGCGCGTTGTTTACAAAGTAAGCATAGGCGCGCATGCAGTGATGACGTCACACATAAGCATGCGTACGAACGAGCGTAAACAAAAAGGTTTGAAAGGAGGTGGGGTTAGAGCAAAGGTGCGTAGACGATAAATTATGCTTTTTCTGAAAGTTTTAACATTTGACCACTGCTGGAAGTAATATTTTGTTGTATTTTCTGAGTTAATTTTTAGCTTTATCCATTAGAATGTAATCGGTATGAAGAAAATTGGTACCAGCTATTTTGTTTAAAAAAATGGCATAAGTATAGGTAATATAAACATGGGTGTAATTAAACTATCAGTCAAAATTGATATTTAAAAAACTCGGCAGCTATAGTTTAAAAAATAAACTTCCTGAAAATGTAAAATTTATGCATGTGGTATTAGTAGGTAATAAGTTATACTTGCTACAAAATCAGCAATTTTTGGGTAAAATTATAGTCACACACAATATAACATACATGTAAGTAATAACTGAAGTTGCTTATCTCTGATATATATCACTGATCAAATGGACAAGTAAAATAACCTATTATGTACAAACCTGCTTGAAAATAATCATCGCATCCATCATCAATTAACCATCTTAATACTCCATTATTCCCCACTACCACTCGGATGGTGGCCATTAAAGAGCACCTGCTTTCAAACCTTTTGCAAGAAACAATAGAGAATAGTTCACTCAAATTGTTCCACAATAAAGTAATAGCATTTTTATTGGTTTTTGTCTTTATTGAAGAATAATGAACTATATTTATCTGTTTATGACGCATATTTTCACTTGACAGTTGTAAGCATGTTGTTTACATACTAAGTTTCTGTGCACATGCAGTGATGACGTCACACTGACTCGTGAATGCGTACAAACAAGCTAATTTAACAAAAAGGTTGGAAAGGAGGTGGGGTTTGAGAATAGGTGCGTTGACGATAGATGAATTAAATGTCGTAATTAAAAAAAGCCTCATCTGTTATTTTTTCTGCACCTGATAATGTGCATTTTGCATCTTATTAACAAATCTACATATTAAATAAAATAATTTTTTGTCTATATGTATAAGGGGGTAATTATTGGAGTCAATTTGTCTGTTGGTCTGTCCATCCACATTCCAGAGTTATGTGCCCTTGAACTTAGCCATATTGCGTACTATTGCGTTCAAAGCGGCATGGGGGTATTAGTCACTTCTGTGACAAAGCTCTAGTGTCATTTGGCTGTTTGTTACTCTGTCAAGTTTAAAATGTTTGCAATGTTTTGAAAAAAAAATGATTAAAAACAACAGAATTTGGTGGATAGGGTGGCTGTAAGGGAGGAAGAGGCCAATTTGTATTATAGTTTTGGTCAGAGCAAAGTGAGGAATCGTTTTTAGTTATAGTTGCTGGCAACCCTGGTTCAAAATCACTGATAGAATTTATTTGAATCTTGAGAGCTATTCATGGACCGAAATTTTTTGAATGCCTGTAAATATATATGTATTAAAGCTTAAAACTTTATATACTTCTATAATTATATATTAAATGATACTGTTGAAAAAGAACTAATATTTTATTAATACTTCAAAATTTACTGAGCTTATGTCTTTTGATTAAAGATGATACAGTTACATGTGTATTTGTAAAGAATTGTACATTTATATTTTATGGAACCCTGTCACTGGAAATGTTCATTTGTGTTTTTGTAATGTGTGAAAAGTTGGACATGTTGTCTATTTTTCAAATAAAATCTGACTATAATTAATGTATTTGATTATAATATTTTTTCAGTACTTGGAGTTCATTGTTAATACAGCCATGGTAATGCTGAAATGAAAGAGAATTTGGAAAGGATTGACAGGTTTTTGTTTCACCATATTTCACATCTAGCTGTTCCTATGATAATGTGCTTCTTAAGTTGGCAGTTGCTTATCATTTCTAGGTCTGATTTTCTTGAACAAGTTTTCTTGAATTACTGTATTAATATCTATTAATTTTTACCAGTTATTTTACATATTATTTTTGGTTTATTTCTTTCAATTTTGACAATATGCAGTTACATTTGTAATTTGGAAAACAATCTGTGGCAATACATAAGTTATTTGTACTTAGTAAATTATACAATATATCATTTATATAACAAATAGATGTATGTTTTTCTCTGACTTGAATACCCATCTACCTCATTAAAGTATATAAAAGTATGACAGTCCTATTATTTGCAGACTAATTGTTTGAATGTGATAACAATCATACCCAAATACTTAAATTTTAAAAATGAATACTGTAATCGACCTTTACATTTTCATAAGCTACTATAGAAAGGGAGATAACTCGAAAATTAAAAATAAACCAAATCAAAAGTAAAATATTTGGAATAATGATACATTGATGTATGAGTATTAGAATTATTACTTACTGATGTTGATATTGTTGTAAATAGATGGAGAAATTGACTGCTGATTTTTTCATTTGGAATTCAGGAGTGATTATTTATTGATATTGTTTTTTAGGAATGAATAATTTTTAGAATTCAGAAATGAAAATTAATTGCTCCGCCCTCACTGGCAAGAAGCTACTTTTTTGTAAATGGACTAGGATTTGATATTTTATAATCCTTTCAGTCAACAGTCAGATCAACATTTCAGTTTTCTTCATTTAGGTTCCCAACACCACAAAGTGTGTGTAATCTAGCAGTGAGAATGGAAACCATCGTACCATCAAATCAGCCATTGATTTATCAGAAAAGCAACTAACTGCAAGACATTGTGCTGCAATCTCAGTTTGGTAATTTCTTTTTCGCATCCGACAATAGTATTAACTAAAGTTTATAAACAGATAAAAAAGTTGAAGAAAAAGTTTAAGAAATATTGATCCATTCCTTTTTCTTTCTCTGTGTTAGGGGCCTATTCCATATAAAGGCCACCCTGTGAATAAAGGCCACTCTTTTGAAAACCATCACTGACCATTTAGAACAAAATGACCTCTGAATAAAGGCCTCCTGTCAGTAAAGGCCACATTGTGTCAATCCTATGGATGACCTTTGTTTACAGGTTTAATGTGCTCTTTATTTTTAAGACTTGCACATTGCATGGGCAATAAATTTAGCAAATTGAACAATTGCCAAAGAAAATCTCTTATTTAACTATTTCTGCTAAAATCATAAACAATGTATAATCAAAGAACTGAAAGTACTGTCGGAACGTGATATTTTCCACAAGAAGCAAAATAAAGAGAAATATGACATATAGTTCGTTCCCATGCAAATATTTTTAAGATTTACACTAATGGACCGACTTTTCATTTATACATAATGCAGGTAATATACATGTACTATATGTGAAGGACATACTCTTTACTAGTCTCTTAGCATAAAAAAGAAAAAAAATCATTGGAAAGTTTAACAGCACTTTAATTAAAGACAGTTAAAGAAATTGCACTAAAAGCTCTTTGTTATACACAAAAAAGTGACCAACACATAAGTTACAGTAAATATCAACATTGATACTTCTGATTTTAACACAACAGAACATCCTCACATTGAACACAATCATGATCACTCAAATCAAAAAGACCCTGACACGATAGAGTAGGGCCTATAGCGCCTATAGTTAAACTAATGTTGCACGAGATTAAGACATGATGATGTAATTCTAAATAATCTTGAATAAAAAGAAATCTTTAACTATCATTTTTTAAAAGCACACAACCAGTATTTTACGTTTGTATTCAGCGACTCGAATTATTATTTGTTAGCCATAGTTTAAACATTCGACCTCTGCAGGTTACCCGACATGAACTCGAAAACAGAAAGTAGAACTATATTTACGGAAACAGGATATGCAAAAAAGCTACATATGTGCGCTATTTCATTGGCTAGCCGATACGTGGGTTTATTTCTACGCATTTGAATATGTCATGTATTTTACTGACATGCACATACATGAGATACATGACTCTTTCCATTTGTTTATGATAGAATGATTTAAATTATATTTAGATCCAACACATTTAAGTCAGGAAATATACCTGCAGCTACATCTATATAATCACACAATTAGTTGAGTACTATCTCGTTGTGCCGCTGTTCCTTTAACTAAGCAGTTATGGAGTCCAAGGAATGTAGATATAGGTATACGAGTACAAGGAAAGGTGACCTATCAACACTGTTTCGATTATTATTTGAATATTAAAATATTGTATTACAGTAAAACCCTGATTATTCGAATGACATTGGGCCCTGAAAAATCATTCGGATAATCCATGGTTTCGAATAATCCATTTCAGTATGATGTTCTGTTTGGAAACGATAAATTCCGTACTGTCCGTATTTTACAAGGGAGTTAAATCTCACATGCAAACACGACGTTATAATAAGAATAAAATCAAATATATAACAAACACTAATTATTTATCTTTGTTTTATGAATGTATATGGGTTAACAAATGAAACAATTATTCTTGTTAAATGAATACCCGCGTATTTATGGATTATGCAGAACACAATCCGACCAAAAATTATGTCATTCACACGTTATTTACTAATGATCGACTAGGCATCGCTATGGTCACATTTTAAAATCGAAGATGTAATGTTTTTCTGTTTGGAACATTTTTTCACTAAATCATCATATTCTAGTTAGTTTTGTATTAATTGTGTTCGAATTAGTTTTTAAATTTTGAATGACGCTGGAATACAGATCACCAGGTACGTACGCATATTAACTTATTATACCCGAGATCATTGTGAAATATTCGTCGCGATTAGTATAAAATCGTAACAAACAATATGGTCAACTTAACGATAATTAAACTGTTAACGCGCTTCATGTATGAATTGATGTTACACATTGTTTGTCACACGACATTAATTTTGATTCTCAATTGGCCATTGTTATCAATTAATGCATTCGAATATTAGGTGTGAAAATACGCGCATTCGTAACTTTAGAGACCAAATAATGTATTCGGATTACACCAGGTATTCGTAAAATCCGATTTGTATAACCAGGGTTCGTTGTAATTGAAATATATAGCAATGTAATCGGGACGGTAGATTTTATTCGGATAATACTGGGTATTCGGATAATTGGTGTTTGGATAATCGAGGTTTAACTGTATATATTTTTACAATTTTTCCAAAAAATGCTAAGTTGTTTTGATATTGTTCCAGACAATAAGGATTTAATTCCATATTTTCTTCAATTACAGAGTCTTAGCTGTCAGACTGAATGAAGGTAGAAGCTGTTCAAGCTTACACAAAGAAAGACCAGACTTGTAAATCTTTCTTCCCTGGTTTGATTGTTCCTGAATCAGAGAGTGTCTGGATGCAGGTGTACCAAGTATACAAATTGAAAACATTTGTACCAGGAAGTCATCTACTCGTCAGATTTACTATTAGGAAGGCCGGGGAACATGCCATTTGGTAATAATAAGCTAAATAATAGTATTGTAAAAGGAGGAGTAAAATAATGTACCCAATGCGGGGCTCAAACCCACCTCCTGCTTGCAAGTTAGATGCTTTACCAACTGAGCTAATAGGACTGGTGAATATCCCAGACAATTTATAAATATTGTATTGCACACAGGTACAGTATCTTATATTACATGAATATGTAAGAATAGAAAGACCCTTGAAAGTTTTAAACAGTTCTTAATTGGTGCATTTTATGAAGTACAGTTCTGTATCATAGCCATGCTTAGCTGAAATTGTCAATAATTTAATGCAAGTACATACAGTTCTCCTCCATGAAAGGTTACAAACTATTAAATACAGATATTATGGTATGATAACTTTTTCCTTATTAAAATAATGTTTCAGGCATTCAACATCTACTAAAACAACTACAATTGCTATCCCAGAGACTGGAATATGCTCAATGAAATTCACAAATTATGGTAACTTTGCAATTTTTATAGATCCAATTTACTACCTGCATGTTAGAAGGGAGGCTAATCTCATAGAATGAATGAACATGATATTGTCTCCCTTGTGTGTTTTAATTTTTTAAATCAACTTTGCTTGTAGATCAACTGGTGCAGTAGAATTTCTTTAACCTAAGAATGGCTCAAACATGTAGGATATAATGTTAGTGCACTCTGCATGTGTCCAACTTATGAAAAATAGAATAAAAAACAACAATTTATACTACATGCTGATGAGAGGCACAGGGACAAAAATTTAGTTTGACATAGACGACATTTGGAGATAAGTGAATTGGAGGTAAGCAGATTAATTTCATACAGAGAAAGAACAAAAAAATCAGGACCCAAAGAAACAGTTTGACATAACCAAAATTTTGATATAAGTGAGTTTGACATATAATGAGATTCAACTGTATCTATGCTCACAAACAGCTAAAATCTGAAGCCCTGTGGCGTACCTTTTGGAGGAGACAACTTCTCATACCACCTATGCTGATACACCAGTAGGCCAGCATGTGGTTGGTAGTATGCTCTCATATCAAGTAACTATAGTAACAGTATCGCTTTCAAGATAATATTACTGTAAATGATTATTATAATTACTTGATCAATAAGCCTTGAGTAAGTTTGAGACAAAACAACACACTGACCATACTTGATTGATGCAAATAGACTAAGATCTATCTTATGAGACAGAATTTCAAATTCTTAATATGGGCTATAGCTCGCTCAGCATGCACACAGTGTTTTGCTATCTTTTCAGTTGAGTTAGCATCAGCTTGACGATAAGTTGCACCCTTTTCTGACCAAATGCTGGAATATTAAGTTTTAGATTTGTCTCCATGCGAGTATTTCATACCGGAACATCGGACCATACTGCGGGCTTTTATTCATTATTATGATAATTAGTTAATGTTGACGTCATTTTGTCTTTATCGTAACGCATCGATAGGTAAAGTGAAATTAGACAGTTTACCAGCAAATAAATTAAAATTCAGGCCGATGTATTAAACGTGAGTTCACTTGGGAATTTCAATAAGTGGTCATTCATGAAAATGTGCGACATTAACGCATATGTGCTAGTGAAAACAACTTCCATTAATAAATCAACATCGATCGTTGGGTTCTTAAAGTCATCTGGCAGATCTAAAAACAGCAGGTACACTTTTCATTTATCAGATAAACAGTTTACCATATATGGTCACTAATTGTCGTGAAAAAACAGGTCAAGACTGGAAACAATCTATGCCTCGCGGCGATTTCACTGTCAGAAGTGCGAATTTGTGATGCAAAATGCAATCGAGCATCATAATTTCGGGGTCAGAGAACACACAGATAAACAAAATGGTCGGAGATAAGTGGTCATATTAGGTAATAGCGGGGCGGTCACAATTTCAGATCAAATGACCATTAAACATAGAAGGAAAAAATCTGTTCTTTCAAAAAAATGCCCATATTAGCGGGGTGGTCATAATTTCGGGGTGGTGGTAAGGCGGGGTTAAGGTGTATTATACTGAACCTCTGGGGTCAATACCAACTGGCTGTTATGAGTCAATGAGCTGGGTCTCTCAATTTTTAACTCAGTACCATCTATAATAACCAATGTTGGAAATGCTTCCTTAAATGCCTGGGGCATTCTATCAATTATAACATCCCCATGTGGCCAGATGGAAACCTGTAAAACATGTACTACACCCAGTTTCAAAACACAATGTTCCCTCTCTTGAGCAACATTTTGCGGACACTGGCAGATTGGTTGTTGTAGAGAGGGAGTTGTTGTAGAGAGGGCACAGTTTGTAATACCGATTTGTGTGGAACTATGTACATTTGCATAGATATATGTGTTGATATAATCAGAATACTGTATGTACTTGCTTTGATAGATTTTAATCTTCATATATAATTTTGTACTGGTTTGATTTGTAATGATTCAGCCCATAACACATCTATTTACTGAATTCTAAACTGAACAATTTACTTCTAAGCGTATGCACATAGTTCATTTGTCCATATTTACCTGAATTTGTGTACGATCACAACCAAAGTAATCACGCTACAGACTAAGCAGATCTACCATGCTCAAGCATCTTAATTGCAGCTACACGCTGCTCTAATGTTAGATAAACTTTCTTCTTCTTAGTACTCATCATCAACAAACCAACAATTGATTGATATTAATTTATAACTTAGATATTTGGAGAAGCGGACAGACAGCAAAAAAAAAAATCTTCTTGTCCAAAACCTTGAGGCCTAGAGCTTACATATTTTGTATGTAGCATTGTCTGATGGACATCTACCAAGTTTGTTCAAATTATTGCCATAGGGGCAAAATTGGCCACGCCCCGGGTCACTTAATTTTACAAAGGGTCATGATAATTTTCTCTAAGATCATTTTATCTGGTGAGCGATATAGGGCCATGATCTTGTATCAATACTTCACAACTGTATCATAACTATTTTTGTTACACATAGAGGAGAGATTTTATTTTTGAAGTGATGTATGTCTAAACTATTGAGCTGTACATTGATTTTGGATTCAAGTTTTGTGTCTCTTCTGGTTTATTTTTTGTGAAAAATCTTCTTTTTTATGAAAAACTTTGGATTTCAATGAAATACTTCAATCTTACCTCATACATTTATGCACTTCTTTCAGATGTGGAAAATTATTATTGAATGTGAAATACCATGCACTACTTAAGGGATGACATTTTTAAAGTTTAATTATGAAATCAAATAGTCCTGTCTTTACATGGTTACACATCTTGTACATTTACTCAGACTTAAAGAAGTTGCTTGTAATGGTTACATGTCTTGAAGATTATGTCTGTAAACACGAATATAACAATGACAATATTTATTTGACATAATAGGCCACCGGCCCAAAATCAACATAAATTATTTGACACATATGTACATGTATACATTACATAAATAAGATACAAATATAAATATAAATATTATATCAATGGGAAAAACCAGAAATGAATTTAACATATTTGGAATACAAATATGCACACTTACATTTATATAATTATATTAATTTACATCAATGTGATACAAAACATTTCAATTATACAAGTATTACTTAAATGTTCAATGTCAATAGGTAGATGATAATATACCATTCCTTTCAATAAACCCATAGTAAACATACATAGCAAGGTTTTTATGCCCCTGTATCGATAGATACACCACGAAATAGAATATAAAGAGCAGATTGTCTATGCAAAGTATCATTCAGTTATCATAAAGGACTGAGAAAAGTCTACATACTTAATAGACAACCCTAGTATGTCATTGAATACCCCATATTTCAGCACAAAATAATAGAACAGGCACTATTTTGTCAAAGATGTTAAAAAAGGTACTAGTACATGGTAATTGGCCATATCTATACATTTTTGATAAATTGGATACAAGAACATGTTTAGCTCATTTGCCATTCTGAAGAAAGATAACTGGTTTGTAAAAGTTGTTCAAATGTATGAAAAATTATTTACTATGTCTAGCACATGTCCATTGATTTTATTGTATGTCCACCTTTCATGCCTTGATAAGCATCCACCTGATTTAAAAACCATCACTTTGGTTTTGTCAATGTTAACCTTGACTAGCATATTGTCGCAGAAAGTTTGTAAAAGATAAAGGTGTCGTTGGAGACCGATTATCGTATCAGCAGCCAACGCTAAGACACAATACTTCCGTTATATCACTGTATCCTACTAGAGCCTGACTGTTCATACATTTTTACAAGTTCATTTTTGAAAATTACAAAGTATAATGTGACGCCATGCATCCTTCTTTAAGACCAATTGGACAATTGAGCGAGTCTGTTAAACCACTGGAAGTTCTTACACATGCTTGAACTGATTTATATATTGCAGTCATAGATTTGAGTAAATTACCCCTGAAACCATTTTCTATGCAAATCATCCATAATTTGTCTCTATGTATCATGTCAAAGCATTTCATAAAGTCTATATAATTATGCAACATATAGTTTACCATGCGGTCTAGACAATAATTATTGCTTATTAATAATGGACTGAAGTTTAAAGACATTGTCAGTAGAGGAATAACCCTGTCTAAAACCTGACTGTTCCTCACAAATTTTATTGTAAACGTTTACGTAGAAAGTAATACGTCTGGTCAAAATACTTGTGTACAATTTACCGCAAATATCCAGCTATGAAATACTGTGATAATTTCCAGGTACACTGATGTCACCTTTTTTGTAAAGAGTTATTATTACTGCCTTGCACCATGATTTAGGGAATTCTCCTGATTTGCACTGAGCTGACTGAACATTTTGTTTATGATATAAATGAATATATCAATACTGTATACGTCTTAATATTGGCGCCCGTTTTATTTTGGCGATATTGGCGGTCAGCATCGGAACCGCCAAATCTAGACCGCGCCAATATAAAACCACGCCAATAATGAACAATGCCAATTATTTTGTCAAAGAAAATTATTGTAACTTTTGTTATCTATATTTCACTTGATACGATAGTAGTTAGGAAGATATTTAAAGATATTAAGTTCATCTAGTTCTGTTTCTTGTACATTATCTATAATATCGTATGCATCACTATTGTCTATGTCAGAGAAAAAAAGCTGCTCAAAGTGGGCTTGCCATTGATTGGGAGTTATTGTATTGCTCACCATTCGCCTTGAACCACACATCATATTCAAAAAATTTCCAGAATGACCTGAAATTTTTCGACTTACTAATTAAATCCTGTAGCTTTTCACCATTGAATGCATTTCGTTTAGAGTCACACAATTCTTTGAACTCATGTTTAGCATTTTACGTATCTGTTCAAATTTTCTTCCGATTTATTTCTACGAAAATTTCTTAATAGTATGTTTTTATTATATTTGGACGACCGACATTCAACTTCAAACCATTTAGGCTGAATATTAGTGGAAATACGGCTTTGTCTTTTCCAACTATGCTACATCTTGAATCTAAAATCATATTTGTCATAGAATTTACACACTCTTGGGAAAAAATATTTAGTATGTTTGTGTCGTCAAATACATAAGGGCATAAATCAAAATAATGAAGACAATTTTTCTTTTCAAGATTTAAAGAATATTACACAACACAGGAATGTACTTTAATGTTCTGATGGTGTGTCTTGATGTTGTTAAAAATGTTGCAAAATTTCAGTTTGATTGTGTTACTCATTCAAAATTTACATTAGAAAAACAGGCAAAAAATGTCCCGAGTGTAACACTTTTAGCGTGACATTTTTTCTTTACACATTTTGCAATCTTTTATATTTTGTTCAGTTTTTGGGTAAGTAATCAATTGTTGTTTTTAATTTCATTGTACATCTGTTATATTTAAAATTTAATGCATTTTGTTCAAATATTTCAATAATAAGTATTATTTAGAAATCACCTTTCAAGTGCACATGTAAAATATTTTGCTCAAGGAAAAAATGGAAATTCAAATTGATGATATTGCTGTAAGTAAACTAATGCTTGGACAGAAAATGCATTTTAACATATTGATAGGCATATTTGTCCATTTTGTTTAAAAAAAAGAAATGACCAAAAGAATCATTTGTTTTTTAAGTTAAACCATCTTGAATAAAGCTGATTGGAAATGTCCCGAGTGTAACATTTTGCATTTAGATAAGAATTTTTTTATCATTTTTTTAATTTGTTATGTTTTTTCTCTATTTCTCAAACAGAAGCGTACCCACAAGCCCACAAAACTAAAACAAATTCCTGTAGTGCAATTCATTTTTTGTCTACATGGTTTTAAGTGTTGTCCCGAGTGTAACGCTTTATATTCATCATCTTAATTTTGATTTGTAACTATAGAACAGTAGTCCATATTAATTGTTTTCCACATTTATATCAAATAACTGACGTGAATAAATACTTTAAAGTCTGAAGCAGTGAAATGGAGCATGTTTAAAAAGTTTGGAAGTTCTTATAAAAATAGTTATATTCAGATATATATACCAAGTAGATTTGTTCAATATACTGAAGATAAAAAGTAATTTATCTTTTATTTTGATGAAGAAACATTCTCAGATGAAAACAGTACAGAATTTATCGATTTATTTCATGATTTCTTAACATATTTTACATGTTATGTTATTTATATATAACAATTGAAAATGTTACACTCGGGACACAAACACATCTTCATGCAGTATTATACACAAATTCGGTTTGCTTTTACAGGAACTATACAAGTAACAATATACTAACACTGCAGGGTCATGAAGTTACAAAATGCCTAAATAAGTGGTAAAACTCCCATTTATAGAGGACTGAGAAGAAGCACACTCTGAGTAGAAAGACTTGAAATTGATATTTTTTTATTAAACATTTTCTAGGATATACGAGGGTTGTCCTTTAAGTATGTAGACTTTTCTCATATCTGGGTTATTTTTCAAAATTTTGAAATCTAATTTCAGTGACGCATATCTTCCTTGAGTTGTGTTGCAAATACATAGTTCATAATCAAAACATTTCAAAAATGTTTAGTATTGTTTTACTTAAAACAAACAAAGAAGAAATTGTGAGTCTTGACTGTTTTACTTAAAATAAACAAAGAAGAAATTGTGAGTCCCGAGTGTGTTTTCTATATGTCTGTTTATATGACTTACCGGTAATTCATGTTTAAAAGATTTGTTCAACATAGTTTGAAATAGTTTGAATGTGTTGAGATATCATTTCTTTAATTTGATACTAGTAAGTGGCAAAATTAGTAAATATATGATAATGCAATATTAATTGTTACAAGTTGACAAATCTACAGGTTTAAATGTTTTCTAATTCCTCCCCTCCCTCCAACAACATTTTCAACCAACAACATATTAAACAGTACAGACGTTTGTGTATCTTTTTATTATCTTAAAAAAACATAGAATGAATTGCAACGCAATGATCATAGCACTTTCATATTTGTATGCTAAAAGACTAAACAAATTTGTACGGTGTGTAACCTTTACTTAGTCTGTATATATATAAATTAATAATTCATGTTCAGCTGACTTACCAAATTGGAAATAGTTTTGATTTGTTAAAAAAAAAATTCTTATTTAATGAATTGCAAAATACATTTGACAGATATTGTTATAAATCCATTTTATGATACTCCTTATCATAACAGTTTCGTATATTTACATTACAGTTTTAGAACGTCCCCTGGTGTTGGTGTTTTCACCATTTAAAATTTTACTAAAACATTATCAAATAGATTATCTGTTTGTATTTTATAATAAAATAATGGAACAAATTGTATTACAATGAAACAAATTGTATAACAATAGATTAACAATACTGTCATTATCATAAGACTATACACAAAGAATATCTGTCCCGAGTGTAACGGTAACAGAAGATGTATACTAGTTTTGGGGACATTGTTAAGTTACCCAAGAATAGTACCAATTAAGTGAAAATTCACATATATCTTTGAATATACCTGAAAATTGATAAAATTGAATTAGCTAATTTGTATCTGCAGCAGTAAATATTACATAAAAACTTTTTGAAGCGTATTTTAAAAAAAAGAAGTTCAAAACGCCATAAATATATATTTTTTGGAAAATTATGGTTGTATGTATATTTTTTTTGTATTAAAAAGTTGTTTTCATGAAAGTCTGCTGAAAAAATCACGAAAATGTGTTATTATTTCCATAGTTTAATCCATAAGATTGTTTGAATTTTAAGGATTGCTATTGAAAATATAATATTTATTTGATTAAAATGTTGTAAATTTGAAGAAGACTTTAATCCTATACTTTAGCCATTGTCAATTTTTCACAATATAATATACTTCCAACCTACTTTTGGCAATATTATGAACACAAGTATCATTCTAAATTTGACCCCCCATGTCACGCTTTGTCTTCATTATTTTGATTTATGCCCATAACACATTCATCTTACTGGTTGTCTGTTAATATTCCTGTTTAAGACACGATTGCATATTAGTTTGCATGTAATACAATGTAAGCATGTCTGAAGATTCCGATCTATCTTCAAATTTAAAATGGCAAAGACGATTCCAAATACTATCAGTAACAATTAGGTAATCAATGACACTGCATCCAGTTGCACATAAAAAATTATGTAAGTAAAATGGCCAAATGATTTATTGTCATATACATGACCATTTCGAGACTCAGCGCAACACTGTCGTAAGTTGTTCTTATTTCAATATGAGTTACGACACTGTTGCGTTGAACCCTCGAAATTTTGCAATATGCAGTATATAAGACTTGCATAGTTCTAGCAAGTCTTTGCCAAATGAATTAAGCTTCTTGTCACCTGAGACTCTGGGTCCTATATTTTCATCAGTACAGAACAGTTCCAAGATATGCTTCAATGTCAAATGAATCAGCCGTATCCCTAGTTAACTGTTGATTCAGTGTTGGACCAGGGAATGGTGTCATTGTTTGTTTCCGCGTCCATTAATATGTCATTTTGACATTCGTTAATGCTTTCTAAGGTATGACTTGGAGTTACCCGTCGTACTGCTCTCCTAAATGTAGATGGTGTATCTTGCCTAGCTGAAGATTGGTGTTGTTGGTCGTTGTGTCCAACTTGCCTTGGTGAAGCCTGGTCATGTTGGTCGTTGTCATGTTCATACATTTTGCCATTGTAGAATTAACCAGTAACACCCTTAGTTTTAGCATGTTTCAATTGATTTCTTTGAGATTTAGTAAGATCATTGCTGACCCGTATCCCAAGTCTACATAAAGCATCGCGTCCTTGATACAGTTCATATTTGTTGTCATATCTGAGTGTTACTATCACCATCCTGTTGTAGTATAATGAATATCTACAAAGTATAATTATTTTTACAGAGTAAGGATTTGGATTGTCTAGTACAGAGATTGGTGGAATCGTAGGTGGTCTGTTGCTCTTGATTGTTGCCATTCTGATAGCTGTGATTGTTCTGATGTGTAGCAGACATAGAGATAGGAGGAAGAATACCAAATATGGTAAGGCAGTTTGTAATGCATTCCTGATGTTTTGATTTGTAATTTTTTCATCTTCTGCATGATAAGTGAGAAAATGCCAAATTCTTAGTTATCAATCTAGGAAAATGTCTGTGCCATGTCAGTTGCATAGAAGACTTCTTGTCAAAACTTCTAAGCTTGCATATTTTTCCCACATTATTCTTGTGTTTTCCTGGAAATGCGTGTTGAGGACAATATATGTGCACTAGGGGCATCAAACCTCCCCCTCCTAAACATCATGAAGTCCAGGTTAATGTTATTATTATATTATATCATTAGCATAATGTAACATTTGTCCTGTTGATAAGTGCATTCCTTGTTATAAGACTGAAATTAGATTGTTGTCAGGCTTCATTTTCTGTAGACTTACTCTTATCTAATCCCTACTGATTTGGATGGGTGAATTTTACATCTAATGGAAGATAATCATAAATATTACAGACTATTTTGACATTTTCTCTCATATACAGTTGAATCCCGTTATCTCAAATTTCTAGGGACCGTGGAAATTAGTTTGAGATAACCGAAATTTGAAATAAACAAATCCTGTATGTTTTAAAGTATTTATGCGTATATATATATATATAGCCTTCATTTAAATACTACAATGCATGTATGATTAAGTTTCGCTTGAATAAAACATGTGCATACGTTGAGACGAAACAAAATAATTATGTATCTATTCATAATAATTAATGTGTCCCAACATAAGATACTCTTTAACGAAATTTGATGTAAAAATTCGAAAATACGAGCTTCACAGCTAGCTTTACATATTTTCGGATGTGTACGCATTCCGTACATAATGTAAGATGAATGCGTTTGTTGCAACGTTGATCACGCTTTCGGAATTAGTTTTTTTTTATCAAGCTAAGATCATTTCACTAAGATTGGAATACAACACTGTCATAGGTGGCAAGTAATTGTACACTGATTTTCAAGTTAAACCTACGAGTATCCTAGTATTCGGATACTCACCACAGCCAAAGTTATACGTGATGCGTATTTGTTTACCTTACCTAACATGCTTTTAATTAAGTCAAATACCAGGTCTGATTATCATGCTACACTATGTGTGTACTTTCTCTTTGTCACACAATTGTTGATCTCCCGGAGCCTTTAATTTGTTCAATTAGCAAATGTCATGATAGGTGTGAAAGCGGCCATTGTTCGCTTAAATCAGCACCAACTTTGAGATAAACAACTCAAACTACATGCTAATTAGAGTCACGGGGACAAACATTTAGTTTGACATAAACGAAATTTGGAGATAAGTGAAATGGAGGTAAGTGGATAAATTTCATATAGAGAAAGAGCAAAAAAATCGGGACCCAACGAATTTACAATTTGACATAACCGAAATTTTGATATAAGCGAGTTTGACATAACGAGATTCAACTGTATTTACTTTTGAATAACAACTTGTAACATTTACAGTACGGTTCGGGTGATTTGTCCGATTTTCGCGAATCGCCGCGGAATTAAAATCGCGCTAAGCCACAGGTAGAACGCTTCAACGCTGCGATTTGAAATTCGCAGTGGATTGCGGCGACGATCGCTCAACGCGGTGGTACGCGATATTGTCTCTTTAGTTTACTCAAAACTTACAAATTTCTTGTAAATATCACTGTTATTCACACATTATTTAATTGCGCTTTGTGAACAAATTGTTACCTGATATCAGGGATGCTATATTACATAGCATCCCTGCTGATATGTGTGAAAAATTAGCGTTGACATAAATTATAATCAACGAGTGTTGAGAACTTAATTGTAGTTAATGAGCTTTAATTAATCTGTCAGCTTTCGTATATTATTGCGCGAAATAATATTACATGTAAACAGTGGACTGGTTTTATTGATTACAGCACCGAGCTACATTCGTAAAATGAGAGACTGCGGCTCGGTCTAATTCTCACCCTGGTACTCGATATATAAAACACTATAATAGACATATGAATCTCGCCCTGCTAGTAACGCTGCATATGTAAAACATAGCTACACAGTTTACATATTCGCTTAGCAATTTGCCGGTATTTCTACATATTTACTTCAAGAATGGGATTTCCTACTTGACAAAATTTAAACAGATGTCTTGATTATAGTCGGTCATGGCTGACGGATTTAGTAAGTGTTAAATCCTGAATTATCTTAACATGTGACTGTTTTCGGAAAATGAACGGTCAACAGAAAGCGAAAGTAGAAGAAAGATTCACAACAAATATCATTTTGTTTATTTGAGAGTCGGCTTTAGACGTTCGCGAATCACCGCGATTCATCGCTATCAAAGATTACCGACTGATAAATAAGTCATAAAACGCGGTGATTAGCGACATTGCGGTGATTCGCGTTTTTTTCAAGATCGATGCCGCAATGAAAACGCCGCTACGGGTGATAAATTGACGATTATGAATGCGGGGGTAACGCGAAAATCGGACAAATCACCCGAACCGTACTGTAGCTGAACTAACGATTCAACTCTATTGTATCAGACAAGGGCTGGTCCGCATAATGATTTCGCTTTGTTGTATTTGAAATTAAAGAAGATCAAAATAAACCACTTAAACATTTCTTTATCCAATGAGACAAAGCGATTCAGATTTTCCCCAAATTTGCTTCTTTCATGGCGGGAACAACACACAGCAAGGTTTGTGACATTATGCACATACAGGCTTAGCGACAGACCAAATTTTATGAAACTTTTATGGATCGATTTTTAAAGTCTTTTTCTGCGACTCAAATCGGTCTGGGTTGTTGAAATACGGTCCGGACTAAAACATTTTTGTTAATTTTGCGCATTTCATTTTCATTTTACTGCACGTGCACCAATTATCGACATTCAATCATCAAATGACAAACTTTCATTATACTAAGATGTGAAAAATTAATTGTCGTTATATCGGTTGTCTCTTGCCATGAAATAAACCAAAATTATATACTAGTATTTAGCTTTGACATTTGAATAGAATCGCAATATACAGTACTCTATGTAATATGTTGATCAATATGCGATGTCTGTAGTGTCACCGGTGTATATTGTAGGCCTATAGTATATACTGTGTTAAAGTGTCATCGACATGACGACGTCAACTTAATTGCACCTTGTGTGTTCGACACTTTGATTATACTTTATGACAGTCGATTTCAGCAACATTTATACGTATTTTAGACGATGGTAGTATTTTTTATACAAACATCCTGATCCAAATATCGGATCCGAACTTTGGTTGATATCCCTAGTTACTATCCATCTCTATCAATATTAAGAATTACAACAAAAAAGATTAAATGGCAAATATTTGCTTCCATTCTTTTCCCCAAACTTTTTGCATGTTGCTACGATGTTTCAATGACTTTCTGTGTGCGAAAACCTCGTAAAAGTTTTTAGCAACTTTTCAGGAGAGCAAAAGAACTGTTTATATTTTTTCTTTTCTTGCCAAATGAAGTGGTATTTCGCATCAACACATAAAAATGCATTCTGATTCATTTTGTGAATCGATATATAGGTCTTTTAAGTATGAATACCTCTTATGCTCCATTTTATACTTATGATAATTTTTCACTTAAGTTTGGACACAATACGTGATATACGAGAATTTGGAATTGATATTTCCGTCCAAAATTTGTTTTACGCGTTATTTGAAGAAAAGACACAGTCAAGAGTTTTGAAATATTAAAAAGAAAATATCATAGTTTGTCTTTGTTTTGATTCAAGATTGAACTTAATTCATTTTTCAATGTTTTAAATGTTGATAGTGTTATCAATGTATGCGACAGCACCAATATACGTAAGGCCAGAGTTTTTTAATTTTTAGATTTACGGGAATTTTTTCAAAAATGAGCACCAGGAGGAGGGAATAAAAATAAAAATAAAAGAGAAAAAAGTGAGCATCGGAAATAAAAATTAAAAAAAAACGATTTAAAGTAACAAAAATTTTATTTTATAAAAAACTTGAATTGAAAGATTTCAAGAAAGATGGTGATCAAGGATTAAGAGTCAATATATTTTACCAGTTTTTCACACTTACCTACTGTTCGTAAAACATAAAATTCCACAACAATCCTAAACTATTATTGATCTATTGTTATTAGATATAAAGCACTGAATCACAGCTAAAATGTCAAACAGGTCATAAACACATGTGATCTTTAAACTCCTAGCCAACATCACACAAATATCAGAGGGACACCGACGGCAGCATGCCTTTGATCTTTAAAATTCACCGCTCTTTAATCCTGCCTCAGTTTTGGTCAATTTATGTGAGCAGACTTTTTTATTTTGGGTACCAAGTTTTAAGGTACATGTATATGGTACGCACAGGGGTGTCAATATTCCCGATTTTTGAAGAAAATATCTCAAGAAATGGCAAAGTTATAATTAATTAATCTGCCCTGAAGGATATTCTTTAATGCAAACTGAGTTAAATATGGAAACAATGTGGTTGAAGCAAAAAAGGTCGGCCATGTATAATGTTTTTAATTTGGTTTTATTGACACCCCTGTGCGCCCTAAATAAATTCCAGAATCTTCACAAAATTAGGTCAAAGTGTGTGTAAAACTGTAAACTTTAAATCTGGCAGCTGAAGTATTGATTTTTTATCGTGCCACATGTTAGTTGTTAAGAAATACGGGATTTAACTGGTAGCCTTGACACTTTGTTAATTGCATAAAATTGACACTTACAATTTGCAATTTCGCAGGTAGGAATGTTATTTGATGTTACGTTCTTACACGAATTTTTTACACGAGTTGTGTTTTGTTATATCTTTTCATAAATGTTTAAAGCTTTTGTCAACGTCAATTCACACGTCACCAATTTTATTTCAAAATACGGGATGTAGATACGATCGGCGGAAAAAATAAAATTAAAAACACGATTTTGAATTTTATTTTTATTTGACTTTTGCAATATTTAGACACGGCGCTCCCGTAAATCGAAAGATAAAAAAACGCTGGCCTAAGTTTAAACATAATTATACATTCTGGATGTATTGCCGTTTGCGCACTCAAGAGACAAAATATTATTTTCATTATATCCTTGTGGTGTTACGTACAATATACCAAACATTACTGATATATATATAGTTGTCTGCATCTGCTTTTGGTGTTTTTGTGAGAGCAATCAAGAAGCACCTTCAATCAACATATTCAGGGTGGCCACAGACTCTGGAAAACAGGGAAAAACATGAAATTAAATTCCCTGCAGGGAAAAGTCAGAGAATTTGAAAATTTGGAGAAAATCAGGGAATAATCAGGGAATTTTACAAAAAGATACTTATTTGCTAATGATGGTTTCTGCTCTCATGATTAAGTGAACAACTTTTCTTTATTGACATTGATATCAGTATTTCTTTATGCAATCTTTGTATGTTTTATACTTGTAAAGATGTAATAATGATTGTTTCAATATTAAATATAAGCACCAAATTAGTATATACAGAAGCGGAGCTACAATGAAAGATAAGCAACCATTACCCCAGAGCTCAAACTAAGCCTTTTGTTTTCAGATTTTGATACATAAAGGCAGTTAAAATGTTGCTGAATTCAACTTCTTTATATATGTTAATGTTTGTTTAATCAAATGATTTCATTATGGCAACTGGTACTAATTGAGATTTTATGATGGCTCTTAGCTCACATGAGCACTTTAGCTCAGGGTGAGCTTTTGTGGTCAGTCTTCGTTCGGCGTCGTGCATCATCAAACTTGTACCTTGTGAACACACTAGGTGCCACATTGTTTGCTCAATTTTCACAAAACTGAAAAATTTACTGAACCGTTGGACCACTGACCTTTTCAAATTTACTGGACCGATGGTCATTTTGGTAGACTTTGTCCAAGGTCTGGTGCTAAATTTGAAGACTGAAATAAGTAGCCTATAATGGCATGAGCATAGTGGGACTTTGTCTTCCATGAACACTGGCCTTACATTCACAGCATAGGCCTAGTTATCAAAATGTCATACAACAACATTTGGGGAGGTCCCATAATTGATTTAACATACAAAGAATGCAGAATAATTTTAAGTCATTGAACTTCAATGACAGTGTATTGGAAGTTGGTGTCTGACGTGTGGGGTACATGTCTTTCATGTGATGCTTGGTTTACAAGTATCAATAAAAATGGTTTAATAAGAGTAACATGTAATGGATGTTGCAATACATTTTTCCATGTGCATACCAGTATTGCTTGCAAAGTGCTTCTAAATTTGATGAGAACCATATCTTCCTACCTAATTATGTCAGAATGCAGCGTTTTGTTTTAATAAAATGTACCTGCAACTAAAAAGTGCAATTACGTCTATGCCATCAAGATTTCCTTTGTATTGAATCTTCTAATATGTACAGTACGGTTCGGGTGATTTGTCCGATTTTCGCGAATCGCCGCGGAATTAAAATCGCGCTAAGCCACAGGTAGATCGCTTCAATGCTGCGATTTGAATTTTGGCCGTCGCGTTCAGAGCGACGACGATCGACAGTGACCGTCACCACTGAAGGGCAATAATTCGCGGTGGATTGCGGCGAGGATCGCTCAACGTGGTGATACGCGATGTCGTCTCTTTAGTTTACTCAAAACTTACGAATTTCTTGTAAATATCACTGTTATTCACACATTATTTAATTGCGCTTTGTGAACAAATTGTTACCTGATATGTGTGAAAAATTAGCGTTGACATAAATCATAATCAACGAGTGTTGAGAACTTAATAGTAGTTAATGAGCTTTAATTAATCTGTCAACTTTCGTATATTATTGCGCGAAATAATATTACATATAAACAGTGGACTGGTTTTATTGATTACAGCACCGAGCTACATTCGTAAAATGAGAGACTGCGACTCGGTCTAATTCTCGCCCTGGTACTCGATATATAAAACACTATAATAGACATATGAATCTCGCCCTGCTAGTAACGCTGCATATATAAAACATAGCTACACAGTTTACATATTCCCCTAGCAATTTGCCGGTATTTCTACATATTTACTTCAAGAATAGGATTTCCTACTTGACAAAATTTAATCAGATGTCTGGATTATAGTCGGTCTTGTCCGACGGATTTAGTAAGTGTTAAATCCTGAATTATCTTAACATGTGACTGTTTTCGGAAAATGAACGGTCAACAGAAAGCGAAAGTAGAAGAAAGATTCACAATAAATATCATTTTGTTTATTTGAGAGTCGGCTTTAGACGTTCACGAATCACCGCGATCCATCGCTATTAAAGATTACGGACTGATAAATAAGTCATAAAACGCGGTGATTAGCGACATTGCGGTGATTCGCGTTTTTTTCAAGATCGATGCCGCGATGAAAATCGCCGCTACGGGTGATAAATTGCAATTACGAACGCGGGGGAAACGAGAAAATCGGACAAATCACCCAAACCGTACTGTATATGACTGATTTGATATTTATAATGTTTAACTACAATTGCTTATTATAGCCTACATTTGGTATATAACATCTTTGGTCAATGGATAAAATTGAACAAATTGCCTGTGGAATTGATTAGCAAAGTTTAACTTGAACGCTTATTCTATCAAATGTATTATGATTATAAATATTGTTGATAAGGTATGGCTTAAGGGATGATTGGAGGTGATACATATACAATGTACTGTATTATGTTAGCTATATATACTGATTCAAAAAGTGATCAGGGAAAAACACTTCTGGTCAGGGAAAATTCAGGGAAAGATCAGGGAATTTTACTTTCGGATTTCTGTGGCCACCCTGATATTTCAAACATTTAGTGACAAAATAAATGACACAATAATCATGCATTGTTTGTTAAAGGATGCAATTAATCAGATCAAATGCGCCCTGTACAAATAATAATGACGAAAATATGATGATGTAGCTACACATGTACATAGTATTGAACATAATGTCCAAACTATTTCACTTTTAAATAAAATTACAACATTGAGAACGTAATTACCTATAACAGAACTGCTTACATTTATATCAGTAGTAGGAACAAACAGAATATATATAGACTAAAACATGACAACATCATACTTAAAAGTCATCCATCTTACTCTATATCATGTTTCATCAATCATTGTTTGTGGATTGGGTTCTGAATATATTTATGCCCATCAATCTATCAAATCCCTTTACAAAAAGTTCCTTGTCAGCATCTCAAGCCAAAGTTTTGGTACCGGACAGATAATACATTTCTATTTAAATTGCTTCTTCATACACGACTGTTTCAGGAACATTAATTGTTAAATTGTGGGATTGTTATGCCCCCGCTATGAAATGGCAGATAGCATATAGTGTTTACCCTGTCCGTTGGTGTGTGTTTGTGTGTTACGGAATTTTCGTGTCCGGCTCATAACTTTGTCATGCATGATATATTTTTAAATAATTTGGCATAAATGTTCAGCATAACAAGACGATGTGTCATGCGCAACAATTCTGTCGCTTGCTCAAAGGTCAAGGTCACAGTGGACACTTAAAGCATTATATGTATATGTTTGTGTCCGGCTTATAACTCCGTCATGCATGATTGGATTTTGAAATAAAATGGTTCAAATGTTCATCATAACAAGACGATTTGTCATGGGCAAAAATTGTGTCGCCTGCTCAATGGTCAAGGTCACAGTGGACACTTAAAGCATTATATGTATATGTTCGTGTCCAGCTTATAACTCTGTCATGCATGATTGGATTTTGAAATAAAATGGTACAAATGTTTATCATATCAGGCTGATGTGTCATGTGCAACGACTGGGTTGTTTGCTCAAAGGTCAAGGTCACAATTGACACTTAAAGCATTATATGTTTGTGTTCAGCTCATAACTTTGTCATGCACGATTGGATTTGGAAATAAATTGGTACAAATGTTCATCATATTAAGACGACGTGTCATGCGCAACAACTGTGTCACTTACTCAAAGGTCAAGGTCACAGTGGACACTTAAATATTTACGTTCATTCTTTATATTGAAATAGTGTAAGTACATGTAGTTGTGTGTTTACCACCCTTAGGTGATCTTTACCTCCCACTATGGGCAGCATTCCCAAGCAATCTGCTCTATGTTGTATTCACATATTTGCCACATAACACTCATTTCTGTGTCCAGTGTGAAGTGGCGGGGGCATCTGTGTCTTACGGACACATTTCTAGTTCTGTTATAGATCCTGTTGAAGTTCTTGTTCTAATTCTTCATTCTGTATAAATGTTGCAAGGCATGGCATCAAGTGTTTCAGGCATAGTTATAATCATCAAATGTTAGATTGTCGCTTTCAGAAACGTGTGGTTCATTGTTGCAAAAATCTTTATAAATTTGTCCATCTGTTCAATCTCAATTTACATGATTGCTTCGTATAACTTATCTGAATTATCTGAATTCACTTGTAAAGTTATTTGACATAAAAAGTTTGCTCAATTGCTGAGTTGTCTGAATATTACATTGAGCGCAAAACGGTTGTAACTGACTTCTTGAAAACTTTTCAGGAGAGCAAAAAACTTTTCAGTTTTCTTATTTATGTAATTTAAAAACTTGTTTTTCATCAATAACTCTAATAATTTTAGCATTTAGTTAATGTAGATTATGCTTGCTTTTCTATAGGGTTAAAGAGAAATGAGATATTTGATGCCCTGTCAGATACGACCGTTTTGCACTAAAAAATACTGATTTTTTAAGAAAAAAAATTGTGCAAAACGGTCGTAACTGTAATTCATGTTTAACTATTCAGTGACTTTGCAATATAACATAAATATTTATGCCCATATTTTGCTGGGTATAAGTTTTCGTGTCCATGAAAGAGAATTAATGCCAAGGAAAAGGGCTGTTTCATCCAAAAACATCGTAAAAATCATCGGAAAAGCCGTAACCGACATCTTTCCTTTTGTATAAGTGTAGAATAACAATGTATTGACAAAAAGAAATGTAGTTAACACTTAATTTCAGAAAATAGAAAAAGTAAGACTGGCATCATAATTCATTAGATTTAACTGTGAATGTAACTGTAATCCAGCTCGAGATCAATAAAATGTTACAACATGTACTATACTATTATATACTATCAATAACTAATGTTAATGATATCTGATGTTCATTTAATCTTTCATAATAGCAATTAATTGGAAAAAACTGTTCTTAGTAAACTTCAGTCTAATTTAGTTAAAGAAATAACAAGAGCTGTCCTAAGACAGTGCAACTGACAAATTAATATAATGATAACAGAGAAAAGTCTCGTTAGAATATCTTAAATAGTTGTCAAAATGTTTGACTTCTTTAAAAATCTTTTAAGGTGGAACCAAACGATTGAAATAACGTCGTTTTCGACGTCAAAACGGTCATTTTTACGGTTTTTATAGTGCCTCTCTGAAAATACTTATCGCTCTGTCAGTTTATGGAAATACTTAATGAAATAACATTCTAATAGCGGAGAATTAAATTACCTACACGTAGGTATAAATTTGATGATGATGACTTAATTATAAGAGCAAATAAAACGATTTTAAATGTAAAATTTGATGTTGTTTTCTTCTCACTTTTAAACTTAAATTATTTTTATTAAAAATCTGCCCGAGTTTTTTTTTTTATTTTTGTCAAGAATAAAGTTTGATGTGTCATCTACTGTTCTCGTGAATTTTAACAAAATCTATCGAGCCGTTTTAATTTTATTAAAGCTTTGAATGATAACATTACCTTATAAAGCGCTCATTCGCTTTCAAGAACGTCGTTTCAAACATACGTCTGGTTTTGGTATCTAATGCATACTTGCATCTATTTTATTTACTGTACACAATGATCTACAAATATTTGCTGGAATTAATGATACATTGTCTGTCAATAACCATAATCACATTGCTATTATTTTCAGATAACAATAAACAAATTACATTATCTTTTTAGCGTGGTTAATTTTGTGTACATATGCGTAAATAAATAATATGACAAAATTGCTAAACTTGGCCGCTATTAATTCCACTTTTTTGTATAAAAAACAAGGTTCCATGATTTACATAATATATAATTATTATATTATGATTGAGAAGTTGTTGTTTTAATGATATGCATTCTATGTATGTTTATTTTTTGGGGTAAATATTAATTATGACTCATACAAAAAAACAGATTTACGACCCCGTTGTGATAGCGCATTTATGATATAGATACTTAATGTAAGCGAAGATGATAGCTATTGTATGTGAAAAATACATGATTACAACAAACGAGTCCGTTGTTTAAGATTTGATTAAAATGCGTAAAATACATGATGTCATCAGAACGTTCAAGTGTAAGCCCGATTCTCACTGTCGCAGTGCTGGCCCCGGTGTAACGTTTTCAAGCTCCTCTTTTCAGGTTATCCCCGGTAACTTAAAAACGTTTTCAAACTCCCTACCCTGTTAAATAATAATCCCTCCCCGGTAACTTGAAAACGTTTATAAACGCCTCCCCATCCTATGTTAATTTTAATGGACACAACGTTTATATTTCAGGTTATAACTCAAGGTTTATTCACATATATATTCCTGTATTTCTTAACTGAATGTACGCTATAATTAGAGTCATGGAGAGTTAGTCTGGTTCCCGGACATGCTCTACAATTACCGATAACATAGTGTAAGGGGAAGGAACTCCAGACTAATTGAGAGTATACACTCATTCAATTAATGAACAAAAATGAAAGACCTGACCTTTGTTTTTTATCTATTTTTTGGCAAAATAATTCAAGATTTAATTGGTATTTGCGCAATAACGCACATAGGATTCCATAATGAAGAAATGAACTTGTCAGTATATGACGTCATAATTTTATGATTTCGTCATTAGAACCACATTACATTTGTATTTGTTATTTCTAAAGTTGGACATAGCACATGTATTAAACTCAGACCCCTTTTGGTAAAACTAGAGGTTCACAGAATCTCCCAAACGCACACAACAGTACTTAACATTAATATTCACAATTAACGTATGACCGTATTATGCAATACTATCAAACAACTTAGATGAATAATAAAAAGTATCGCTACACTCCTAAATAATCCTAAATACTTCCTTTATTTTGCAAATGCAAAATCCAAATCGTCTGTAATGGGGATCGAATTCACTTTATGTAGTACACGCATTTATGTATTTGTAATCTCCATATTTGTGTGCAAGCTCTCTCTTATTATGAATTTTCAAATTATTACCCGGTGTAATCTGAAAACGTTTTTGAGTTACCAAGAGGTACCGTGAAACGGGGGGAGCTTGAAAACGTTACACCGGGGCCTCTCTGTGGCATATAACCGGTATATCGACTTTAAATGTCAATCGCGCATGTAGTCAAATAATCCGGAACACTAATACCATGTGTATATCATGCTTCAGTCAGGTACAACACCGGATCTACCTCGGTTCTGTCCAGTAGCTTTAAGGATTTAAGCAGGTTCTAATATTTTCCCGGTAAGCCATGGTTGCATTATATATTAAACATTTTAACAAATAAGAGATTGATTGCCCGATAGCACCAGAACAACAAGGTCCATCCAGGACTGCCATGGATGACTACAGTGTCACTAGGGTTGTACTCCTGGTTTGACAGGGTTTCGCCAGGTCACTCATCCGGGACCAACCGAGAGTCAACCCGGAACAGAGAGAATAGCGAGTGTCAAACGACGTTTTTGAAGGCGAATGAGCGTTTTGTAGGGTAACGCTATATAGTGAAGATTGGATAAAATAAAAACGGCTCGATAGATTTTCTTAAAATTTACAAGAACAGTAGATGACACATTAAACCTTATTATAGACAAAAATAAAAAAAATACCTCGGGCAGATTTTTAATAAAAATAATTTAAGTTTGAAAGTGAGAAGAAAACAACATTAAATTTTACATTTAAAATCGTTTTACTTGCACTTATAATTAAATCATGAACATCAAATTTATACCTACGCGCAGGTAATTTTATTCTCCGCTATTAAATTTTTATTTCATTAAAAATCCACATAAATTGACAGAGCAATAGGTGTTTTCAGAGAGGCACTATAAATACCGCAAAAATGACCGTTTTGACGTCGAAAACGACGTTATTTCAATCGTTTGGTTCCACCTTAAGTGGCACAGTGATCAACTATTGTAAGAGATTAGGCTTATGATGGTTAACAAATAATACAAGATTCAAACCTTTACCTCAAATGTTAAAGTAAAAAAATAATGGACTTCAACAAAAACCTTAAGGTGGAACCAAACGATTGAAATAGCGTTGTTTTTTACATCAAACGGGTCATTTTTACAGTATTTATAGTGCCTCTCTGAAAATACATATCGCTCTGTCAATTTATGTAGATATTTTATGAAATAAAAAATTAATAGCAGAGAATAAAATTACCTACTCATAGGTATAAATTTGATGTTCATGACTTAATTATAAGTGCAAATAAAATGATTTAAATCTAAAGCTTAGTGTTTTTTTCTTCTCACTTTTAAACTTGTCGGGGCATATAGTGATTGCCATGTCTGTCCGTCTGTACGCACCCAGGTGTCGTTATGGGGTTAGGGTAAGTACATGTTGTCGTTATGGTTTCCTGTGGGGTTGCTTGTGGGGTTTAGAAGATCAAAGGCGGCACCCCACAACGTCACTTCAGTGAGTACGTCCGTCCGTCCGTCCATCCGTAAGAGGTTAAGTAGATTTTACTGTTTCGTCTAGCACCAATACTGCTTGCTAAAACACTTTAATACTTACACAGTTGTTGCGTATGATCATTCTCAATCGGCCCGTATCAAGAAATCCCACTTTGACCTTGACCTTGACTCAATTTGGACTTAATAATTCTGTACCAGGTTAAGTAGATTTTACCGTTTCATCTAGCATCAATACGGCTTGCCAGAAAGCTTTGATACTTATACAGTTGTTGTGTATGATCATTCTCAATATACCCGTATCAAGAAATCCCACTTTGACATTAACCTTGACTTAATTTGGTCTTAGAATGATTCTGTACCAGGTTAAGTAGATTTTACAGTTTCGTCTAGCACAAATACCGCTTGCTAGAACACTTTGATACTTCTACAGTTGTTGCTTATGACCATTCTCAATCCACCCATAATTATCAAACATCGACTTTGACCTTGACATTTTTCAAATGGGCTGTTTCTGCACAAGCATGCCATCGGGGTCATACGCATTTATTGAATGCAGCGTTCTTGTTCCCACTTGAAATTTCCAAAAAAAAAAAAAATTAGAAATAAGAAAAGAATACTAAGATCTTTGAAAACAAAAGACTTACACTGTAATAGACTTAAATTGTAATGATTGAAAGTTCCCATCATGGACAGTGACTGTTTATGTTCATTTAAACATTCCAAATTTCATTCAGGCATAATGCCCAATTTTTAACAAGACACAGCTGAAATTGCCATTTCAAAGGGTATGGGGCCATGATCCCAAAATGTTAGAAATAAAGCCTGGGCACAGTGTCAGAGATACTTAAGATATCATTTTAACTGTAATTCTGTAATCTTAAAGGTTGATAGGTGTGCCATCAAATAACATACTGCAAAGTATTGTCATTTGCAATTACATGTTCAAGTTCCCATGGTATGTAACCTTGTCCAAAGTTGTGTCTGAAAAAATCTACTCATGCTATAGAAACAGGTAAAATACATGATGAGCCCTGGGAATTATATTGATGTTGCATAGAGCAACCAGGTCCATGTATTTTGCCTGTGGTATTTCGGGTCGTACAGTTCTGAGTTGACCAAGTTCTATAATTGCTGGCTGTGGATTTGTATGTCTACCTGTAGCGAAACCATTATCTTGGTAACATTAAACTATACAATGTCACAGGCTATGTTACACATAATATTGTCAAGGGATACTATTAAGTTGCTTGGTTGGTCTTGGTTATTACCATACATATCATTGTCTATGGAACACCACATGGAATATCATCATCATGTATAATTTTGTCAGAGGGAATTTCATAGGACACATCATTGCTATTTCCACATCTTACATGTATGTTGCCAGAGGACATACTCCCTTGTGCTAATAAAACCATTGTTTTACACCATCTTCAACATGATTAGCATGTTTACTACAGGAAACATTATCACCATGTATATGAGTTTGATCACTGTCACTTCTAGTTCCACCAATAACCCTAATTTTATAAATGAATAATCTGTCTCACAAATGATATCACCAAACCTATTCATGTTGTCCAACAAAAGGTGACCAGTGTCCAGAACATATAGTACAGCATCTATGGGACTGCTCATGTATGCTATTAAGACTTTGTCATTGAAACTTGTGACTTGATTAACAATGCTACTGTTAATCTGATACAGAATATCAGCTTTCATCCCAGCCTCTTTAGCCATGAATAGAATACAGCTATATTCACCATCTTATATAGGATCAAAACTGCTAGAATTGCTTTCAGAGTCTATGTTGGCATTGTAAACAAGGGTATTTTGTACACAAGGCATATAGTAATTCCAGCAAGTTCAAACAGAGAAGGTTGTTGTAGATGTAGTGAAGCAACTCATGTAAGTGCCTTATAAATATGCACAAGTTGAATATGTCTTGGTGTTTTGTTAGACATGCATTTCCATCAGTAACACAACATGCCAGAATAATTCCTACTATGTGAATCAAACAAGTAAAAAATCATTGTCATTTCTATAAGCTGCAATGGAAAAAATGTCGGTATGAAAATGAAACTGAACCAGTCAATGTGTGGTGAGCATGTTCATTT